>CM052722.1:4513177-4537336 GCA_028551405.1 Uromys caudimaculatus
CCCTTCAGAAAAGTGCAGGTCTCTCAGGGATATTAACTGAACATAGCAAAACAAGATACAATAAGACTAGGTACAAACCTTCATATCACAGTTGGATGAGGCCACCCTGGAGCAGGAAATGTGTCTCAAAAGCAGGAAATGAAGTCAGAGGCATTCCTTCCCCCACTAGTAGGAGTCCTAGAAAGGCCCTAAGCCAACAAGCATAACATATATACAAAGGACCTACTGCATCCCCAAACAGGCTCCATGATTGCTGCTTCAGTTTCTGTGAGCCCCTATGAGCCCTGGTTAGTTAATTCTGTGGCCTGTGTTCTCCTGGTTCCCTCAACCTCTCTAGCTCCTACAAGCCTTCTTCCCTCCTCTTCCACAGGGTTCCCTGAGCTTTACCTAATGAGTGGCTGTAGGTTTCTGCATCTATTCCTATGCTGAAGGAAGCTTCGCTGATGATGGTCAGGTAGGCACCGATCTATGAATCTATGAGTATGGCAAAATATCTTTGACTGATTTTTGGTCAGTCATATGTGGTTTGACTCTAGGGTTTTGGTCATCCAGTTTCCAGTTCCTGAACATCCAGGTAGTGTAGGGTATAAGAGTAACTTTTATTTGCCTGTTTTGAAAGCTTACTGATGAATAAACTAATTCTTTCTAGTTATTTCTGAACTCTGGCTGTCTGATTCAGCTCAGTTGTTCTGCCTCAAAATCTTCTCCAAGCTGACTTACTCAGACTGGCTTCTATCAGCTTTTTACTGAATTGCTCTTCTTGGTCTCAAACTAAGATTAGTTGTTCTAATCTTCTGTTTTCTTCTTATACTCTGGTTTGAATTGCTTCAACTGACCTACACTGAATGCAGGAACTCACAGACAAGTTCAGCTCCACTACACTGACTCTCAACTTACTGAACAGAACTGCTGCAAACTGTACTAACTGAACTGAACTGCCTGAACCAAACAAACTCTCTCTCCCTGTACTGCTCTTTTAAGTTCCCTCTCTTTCATTTCTTAAGTCTTTATGTGATCCCTTCCAGAGCAGCCATGTTGATGGATTAAAATTCCTCTACAGTAGAGCATGGTTTCCCTTCCATGGCTTGAGCCTCAAGTTGAACTAGTTATTGGCTACTCCCACAAGATCTGAGCCACCATCAACTTACACATGAAGCTCAAGAAGAAGGAAGAAGACCAAAGTGTGGGTGCTTTGGTCCTTCTTAGAAGGGGGAACAAAATACTCATGGGAGCAAAAACAGAGACAAAGTGAAAGGCCATCCAGAGACTGCCCCACCTGGTGATCCATCCCATATGCAGTCACCAAACACAGACACTATTGTGGATGCCAAGAAGTGCTTGTTGAAAGGAGCCTGATATAGGTGTCTCCTGAGAGGCTCTGCTAGAACCTGACAAATACAGAGGCAGATGCTCACAGCCAGCCATTTGACTGAGCACGGAGTCCCCAATGGAGGAGTTAGAGAAAGCACTGAAGGAGCTGAAGGGGTTTGCAATCCCATAGGAAGAACAACATCAACCAACCAGAGCTCCCAGGGACTAAACCACCAACCAAAGAGTATATATATACATAGAGGGACCCATGGCTTCAGCTGCATATGCAGCACAGGATGGCCTTGCTAGCAGGCATCAATGAGAGGAGAGACCCTTGGTCCTGTGAAGGTTCAATGTCCCATTGTAGGGGAATGCCAGGGCAGGGAGGTGGGAGTGGGTGGGTGGGTAGGGGAACACCCTCATAGAAGCAGGGGGAGGAGGGTTGAGGGAGGGCGTTTCTGGGGGGTGACCCGGAAAGGGGATAACATTTGAAATGTAAATAAAGAAAATTTCCAATAAACAAAGAAAGAATCAGTATCTGTAAGGGAGAGGAAAACACTGGCAACCTGATTTTCTAGAACCATGATACCAGACTCAGCTGGTAATATATGCTCCCCTTCAATCAATAGATATGGAATAAATACTAAGACAACTATGGAATAGAAAGCTTAATGAAACATCCATGCTTACAGAGAAACATCTGGTGCTTTGAAGTTTACACTTAATATGGGTCTGCTAAATGATTTGCAGGTTTACTTATACACCGAGATGAAGGATTTTATTATAAATCTCTTACTCTGGGCTATAAGATACTGTGTATTATTCAATGTCATAAACATAAATAGTGTCTTGTCTGTGACAAGGACAAATGTCAGTTGGATATGCTCTTTGAGATGCAAGTTTTGAATTTGAGTTGTCATTTTTATAGCAATTTTTTTTTCAAGATTCAAGCATAAAATTCTTTACATTGGTAAATTCTATTTTATAAGTTTTTCCTAATAAGGAAAATTAGAAGTTATTATGTAAAAGTAATAGACATAGAAAACAGAGATAAGCAAACAAGAAGAAAATAAAATTCATTCCTGTCCCTAGATAGAAATAATCACTAATATTTTAGCCATATTTTTCCATCTTTTCATATTCATATTTATTTCAAAAGTGTAATTATATTAAAAGTGTTATTTTGTTAGATGTCTTTTCATTTACTGACATGGAAACTATTTAGCATAATTTATAAAAATTCTATGCCTCATCCTTTCTCTACTGCCTATCATTTCAATACACACAGCAACTGTAATTTACTAAACCTAACCTTTCATTTGAGGCACTTTGGTTTTTTCCAGTATTTTTGTGTCATTTAATCAGAGAACTAAGTGTCTTTCTGCCACAACTTTAGGTGCATTCCTGGTTGTTTCTTTATAATCTCTAAAAGTGGAATTTGTTGGTCAAAAAGTTTATGAAATCTTAAAGCTTTTGACACCAAAAGCATCTCCTCAAAATAGTGATTTAATTAAAAACCTATGACATAATTTTATATGATTTAACTTGTACATCTAGCCTTTATGAGTGGAAGTTTTTAATAGATTTATTTATCTATTTATTTGGAGGTGGGTGGGTACACACCTTGATGTGTAGGAGTAATTCTTCTCCTTCCATCATGTGGGTCCCAGGGATTGAACTCATGTCATAAACCTTTGGGGGGGTGTTTTTAATTTTCATTGGCCCAGCACAAGTTCAATTAAATAGTGCCCATCAAGAAAGAAATAGGTAAAGAAAGTGTGGTTTAGAGGCCGTCCTGGTTACTTATTTTCAACTGAACAGAAGTTAGATTTATCTGGGAAGAGGAACCTCAGTTGAGAAAATACCTCCATCAGATTGGCCTGTAGGGAAGCCTTTGGGAGCATATTCTTTACTGATTGATGTGAAAGGGCCCAGTCCACTGTAGGTAGTGATATCCTTAGGCTAGTGATCTTGGGATCTGTAAGAAAGCAGACTGAGGGAGTCATGAGGAGCAATCCAGTAAGCAGCACCCCTCCATGGTCTGTTTCAGTTCCTGCCTCCAGGTTTCTGCCCTGACTTTCTTTCACTGAATGAAAATGAAGAAACCCTTTCCACTCCCAAATTTGTTTGGATTAGTGTTTTATCACAGCAGTTCAAACCAAACTAAGAACATATACAGTGGAATCTTTTCAGCAATAAAGAAGAATGAAGGTATTTTGCCTGAAGGAAAGTGGATGCAGCTGGAAAGAATTGAACTTAACAATTATGCCACTTTCAAAAACTGCATGTTTCCTATCATTTGTGGTCCCTAGACTTTATAGATACAGAGAATCATATATATAGTGAATTAGAGTTAAAACTGTCTAGGAAAACAAAGGATACTAATGGGAAGGAGATGAGAGGAGAAAGAGAGAGAGACAGAGAAAGATTATGTTGGAGGAATATAATCAAAGTTCATTATATGTTTACATGAAAATTCATGATCATCTAAGAGATATATATATAGAGAGATTATTACTATTATTATTGATTCTTTCCAGTCTTGAAAACACTTCCTTATTCTAATATCTGTCTTTCAATCTTAGAGACATGGTCTCTTTACATAGCCCAGGCTAGCCTCAAACTTATACTCATTCTGAATCTGCCTCCTGAGTGCTAGAATTAAAGACTTTGTACCATATATCTAGCCTGTCATTCAATGTTTAAGGTTCAGACTCCAAGTAGACTGGTTGGAAAACAAATGCTTGTCTGAATTTTCACATTTTGCAATGTGATGCAAAGCCACCCTCTATTAAGAGGTAAGTGTTTAGATCAGCATCCAGTGAAACTCTACTGTTCATAGGACTTGCTTACATCTCAGTAAAATATATTAAATGAGTGAGTTGCAGTTCTAAGTCTAGACTTCAGAGGACTGAATACTGTTTACTTTCTTGAATTCAAGAGAGACTAGGAAAGATTATCTCCACTTTAATTAGGGGAAGGGACCTCATTTAGGATAGCCATTTCTAGCAAAGTCATCATTGATTAGCAAGCCTTCAGTCAGCCCACTGACAGGAGTTCTTTAATAAGTTCATTTTCAGATGATCCAGAGCATAAGGCCCACCTAGTTCACCCACAGACCCCTGATTCATGGTTTTACTGGAGTTGAGGTGGGGAAGAAATCTTATGCAGCATTATTTAAAGTAATAGCTGGTGCCTTTCATCTAAATAATGATTATATTTCAGTTCCCTGCCAGGAATATAGCATGAAAGAAGTTTTGAAGGGAAAGACCCTGCTTCAGGTTTGTCTAGTTAGTGGCTTTAGATCCATGAGGTTATGAGGATGTATAAAATTACTGGTAGACACCCTTTGATGCCCATCGGCCTTACAAATGAGCTGAAAAATAACTCATTGGCCTGATATCCAGTAATTCTTAATGATATATCATGACCACATTAAATTATTGCATTTTCCAATACCCACAGAACTATAATACTGGCAGATTTTCGTTTAAAACTAGTCATTATCCTTGTTCTCTTTGTGAAAATATTTAAAATGGTCTAAGAAACAGTTCAAGTTCACTGTCAAACATTCCAAATGGCAAGTCACCTATCTCTAGTATAAACCATCTCTCCTCCTTCTCTATTATTTTAATAAGTTCTCTGTTTCCTTCTCTATTTATTTTAATAAGTTCTCTGTTTAACATCTAATTCATATCACAATATGACTCGAATTGGAAGATCTAAAATCCTGCCACCATCATCCAATATTGGAGACTAGTAACAAAACGAAGCAAGTCTAAGACAAAGTTTCAGCCATTTTCTTATACAGTATGGCTATGATTTTCTGTTCTTGTAGGAAAAAGAAATGAAAGTTACTTTAGTCATGTCTAAAATTTAGAGTAAGTTGATCTTAGTTTAAAATACTCCAGTAATTTTGTACTGCTTATCACAACATGGCCAAATAATTCTTATTATGACTACTAAATTACATCTCTTTTTAAAAAATGGAGCAGAACTTCTAGAATATTAGCAGCAAGAGAGAAAAGAAAGATCTGGTCCAATTTAAGGGAGGAGTAGACTAGTGAAGAATTTTATCAATATCCTACATTACTAAATCAGAGAATTGTGTTCCTTATAATACCTTAGGTAAGGTTTATCATATCTTATTAAGGATTCTAAATTCAACATGTGGCTCCTATATGTTTAGGTCCAAGATTAAAAACTTGAACATTCCTACCATTTTAAACTCTTTTTGCCCTGACAGAAGACTATCATTACAGTCTATCAACATTTGTATTTGTTATATTTTACTATATAATGGGGAACAGTTAGAATAACTGGTTAATGCTGATTTACTTAAGCCTCAATTTAAATAATTATTTTACATTGTAAGTGTATTTTAATATAAAACATAACTATTTTATATCAAATCCCTCCATTGAATTGACATATGCTAGTAAATTAAAAAATAAAATAAAACAGGACATAAATCGTCAAGCAGGGCTAGAATCTAGTTTGTAGGACAGAATCACTGCAATTATGCATTCATTTCTAGGGACTAGCATAGTGTGTGCACTCAAGAATTATTTTAATGCAAAATAAATATACATATAAAATCACGTAGTATAAATTTAAATTATATTGAATAAAACATCAATAGAAAGACGGGGAATGGAGTGAACTAGATTTCATCACAAAGTCATTGTGGATCAATAGTCTACAATAATGTGGGCACAAGAATCTGTCAATGACAGAAGACATTCAATGACTTATGAGTGCATTAAGTTCATGAAAAATAATGAGCCCGCAATGTTACATGCTATCCATTTTCGAAATCAATAACTATGGAATTAAATAAATGAAAGTGGAACGTTTTCAAGGGTGTGATAATAAGAATGATGGAGGTGTGCAAAGCTGCTTATGACATAAAAGTAAAACATTAAAATATTTAGCATAACAATTCAGAAATCTTCCCCATAATTAGTCAATGTATTAGTGGATTGCAGCTAATTTTATTGTATGAAGGCACAGATCTCCCTCAAGCAGTTCTATTATAAGTTAGAAAATTCTTATCTGCTGAGTGCATTTAGCCACTTCCACTCGGTCTTATCTTAGAGGAGGAAGTGCTTTGCCAGTAGCCCAGACACCATGTAATTCCATCCCACTTCAGAGAGCTTAGCTAGTATGAAGTGAAGACAAAAAGATCCTGAAACTCTACAAGAACAGAAGAAACAGTCAGTGAAATCTCTCTTTTAGCCCTTCTACCCCAGCTTGTCTCATTTAAGCAATCAAAGTAATATTGAAAGGAGTTTCATTAAAACTCTCATGACATTCTCTTCCTGAAATATGCTTTATTCTAGAACAAAATATCTCTTATTTCTGGTATTTCTTATACCAGTTCTTTTATATACTCTTCTATGGTTTGGGTCACAAATGTGCCCCAAAGGTTAATGTGATAAAGGCTTGGGCATCAGGCTCTGGCACTACTGGGAGAAGCTGGGAGCTTTAAGAGGTGGGATCTACAGAAAGAAAGTAAGATCACTGTGAGTGACTTGTAGAAGATATGGGACTCTGTGTGTGTGTGTGTGTGTGTGTGTGTGTGTGTGTGTGTGTATGTGCGCACGCGTGTGTGATTCTGTGTGTCTCTGCCCCTCCCTTCCTATCTTCCTCCCTCCCTCCTCCAGCCCTCTCTGTGTACCTGGCTCCTGCTTGTGGGTTAGGTGTTGGCTCTCAGCTATTTTTCCAACACCATGCCTGCCTGCCTAACACCATGCTCCCCACCATGATTGTCTAAAACTGTAAGCAAACCCCCAATCCCCAGTGAAATGGCCTCTTTCACAAGTTGTCTTAGCCATTGTGTGCCTTCCCAATAATGGAATAGTAGCGAGCACAGAGCATATACCTAGAATGAGGGTGGAGGGGCTTTCTTGGGGAAGAGAAACCTGATTTGGGTCTTGAAGGGAAAAGGCCTCAGAAATGCTTTCACTTTAGAAAAAGCCTTTGTGAAAACATGATGTAGAAAGTCAAGTCAGGACAGGAGTGGGAAACAGGGGTAGTAGCAGAAATGTCACCTTTATAGTCCAGATAGCATGGCTTGGTTTCTGTTTGGTTTGCTGGCAATGACAGACGTCTTACTTTGAATGCTTTAATTTTCACAGGGTCACTGTTCTACTTTTCCTGTTACATCTACTGCATAATGCCAGTAAAGAAGCTGCTTTTGAATGACACTATATTACTATAAAAAGAAGAGAAAAGAAAAGACAATCTCTTCACACCTACCCTCACTCTTCTTGCATGACTACTGTTCCCATGTCAGCTCTTTCATTCCTTCTTCCTTTGTCCCCAGCTGATTTACTACTTGTTGACTCAGTCAAGACTAAGGTGAAATGTCCCAAGGTTCTTGTTACAGCTGTTAGGACTCAATTTATAGATAATCATTTACTAATGGATACTTCAGCCAAAAGAAATTCATTCTCATTTAAAGCTATAAGAAGTACCTGGAAAGCCAGGTTGTTTTTAGTACATATGTCTGAATCAGGAACTTTGAGGGTTCTGCCTAATCATATTCTAAATCAGATGTGTTTAAAAGAAATGAATCCAATCCAGGGGCTGGGAACATGAAGAGTGTGAGAGGGGGCAGGACTCTGATTCAGAGACGCAGGAGTTAACGAGGATAGTGAATAAAATTTGAGTCTCCCTGACAAAACAGCCAGTATTTGTTGCAGCCTGTTTAGCAACAAATAGACCATGTGAGCTAGGAGATGAGAAGTGGGCACTGGGGATGCCCCCCCAACAGGAAATGGAGATGTAGTGCCCTGCCACACCTCTGAAGGCACATTTTGGCTGCAAAAACCAATTCGCTTTGCTGGTGCCAGGTCTGCAGTTTCACATCTTCCACTGTGGCAGGGCTTGCCTGGCTCCTATTCATGCAGAATGAGAAGGTTTCTATAATTATCGCCCCAGTCTTGGCATTTGCACACAACTGCTCTATCCCTCTCAGATCTGCCCAGTCCTGTAGAATGAGTCCCCCCAAAAGAAGGCCACTGTACTTGATGACATCTCTCTACCTTCAGATACCCCAGCCTTGCCACTGTCACCATAATCAAAGTGTGGCACTGACCCAGGACCTGAGATGTTTGGCTTGGTTTTTTTTTTTTTCAGATAATTTTGTGGTTTAATTAAAACGAACAAATGATGCATATACCTAATATTCTTGGCTATAGAGCCAAGTGTTGGCAGGTCTCCGGGCCAGATGCTCGCTAAGACATTCCCTAGATCTTTCTGGGCCTCCCTGTGTCAAGTTGGCAACACACTATGAGAGGAACAGTAGCAATAATACTGAATTCCTGTGTCCTCCCAGAGATACAAGGTCATGCATATTGCTGGTGGACCAAGGGGTGAGAGGGAGAAAGAAAGTTGAGAACATCCCACCACTAGTTTGGGTGTCAGTGAAAGAATTCTGTGATTTCTTTTCATCTTTCAGCGAACCATAGAGGCCTAGGTGAAGTCTAGAAGTCTGTTAATCATTTTCCACATTGGAAAGGACTGTAGATGCCCCTAGTTTATCCTCCCATTCAATGCAGCTGCTGCCTAAAAATAGCTTGGAATTGCCATGCATGTTTTCCTTGGCTGCTTCTAGCGCGGACTGCTCATTGCTTGGCAAGCAGTTTGATTCATATTTGATGATTCTTGGACTTTCTCCCTTCATTCTACAGTGGAAAGAGGAAACCATATTGATGTTTCCTTTCCTTTAAACCTTTCACGGAGGCTCCCATGCCCTTGAGATGAGTCTGAGTTAAATGAGCCCACACTTGCTCCTATCTCCAACCATCATGCTGGAAGTCAGAGAAATTAAGGAACCATGTCCTTTCGTTTCCTATAACTCTTATCCTGCTTTAGCTTTCTCGCCTATTTCTCTTCCCGAAATAGTTCTATCCAGGTTACCATCTCCTTACTCTGTGATTGGCATTATTGGAAAGGATGCCTTGTTTTTGGGAGCCCTTCCCCCCAACTTCTAACTGGTATTAAGTCCTATTGTTGTGAGAACACAGAGGCCTGCTTCATGCTTAGCACAGTGCTTGCTTGGCCTATAGTAGTGGAGTGGTAAGATAAGGTAAATTCACAAATCAAGACATGAACCTAATCTCCACTTACCTGCTTGTCTTAACTTGTTCTGTCTTATGAGGACCCTTGAAATACTCATAGGCAATCATACTAATCATACCAGAAACAACCTGGAACTGGTCCCAGCAGGTAACAGATCACACATTTAGGAGATAATTGAGGAGGAGCATGGTGGAAGGCCTATTGGCAAAGGTATAAGTGATAAGTGAATCCTAGGAGTACTACTAAACAAGAAGAGAGTCCTTAGTGTCCAGAGTAAAGAGGAAGGAAAGATTGCCCTAGGCCAAAGAAGAAACTTGAAGATCAGGAGGGAGTCACTCAACAAATCAGCATGGAAGCAGTCAAGAGAGTTGCTTTCCTGAGAGTGGTCTTCTCAAAACTCCTGCTGGCACATAGAAGACAGGAAGCCTCCTGGAATACAAAGTGTATTGAAGAATAATGAGGGATAAAGGAAAACCAGCACAAGTAACCCTCCTGCCACCTGCATTTACTCTTATCAGACAGATTACACAGCTCGTTGCTACTGTTGCTCGAACGGTGATGGCTGCTGAAGTAATTATTCAATTCTCTGCCATCTGGGAAGATTCTTGATTGCCACTAATTGTCTGTCTTGAAGAATGTTAGCAGTAATATCATAGTGTTCCAGATACTCTTTGGTTAGTAGTATATCAGCTAAGAGTATGGGTTTCAGTTTCTGCCAGTGTGAGCACTAGAGTGTTCTAGTACAGGTTTCAAATGATAACACCATTGTTTGTTGAAGACATTTCAATTGTTTTACTATTCAGTTTATAATCTATTAGATTCCCTAGGCTTCCTCACATAAACTGCTGCAAAATCAAACTTTTTCCCTAATTGAACTCATGTCATTGATTTCTGTTTTAACCTCACTGAGGGATTTTACATTTACCCCGTCAGAATTTTATCTTATTTACATCTGTCCACTTTTAAATCCTATTATTTTGTTAGCTAGTATAACAACTTTTCTTTCACACTTTCAAATGCTAGCTAATTTGAACTCCCTACACTGTGTGTGTTTGTGTGTGTGTCTTCATTTGTATTGATAATGAAAAACATGAAAGCCCACTGCCATTGACATACACCTCCCAACAAAGCCATAGATTGCAATCTTCCCCAAGCAGGGGTACTAGCGAGAGACCAAGCATTCAAATGCCTGAGACTATGGAGAATATCTCATTCAAATGACCAGAGAGGAGAGGAACACATTTGGGAATATTCTACTAGATCTCTCAATTAAGATTAAGATAATATATGAAAGAAAGCATGCTTCCTATCATGTTAAGATGCTAAATACTCAACAGGTGTTAGTTACCACTGAAGACAGGTTTATAATAGTATTGATCATTAGTATAATTCTGATATGAGTCTAGTAATTAGGATTACTGTAGAAGATATAGAAAATATAATGTTCTACCTTAAGTAAGCTAAAAGTAAACTAAAAATACATTTCTACATTAAACTAAAAATACGCTTCTAACTTATATGATTCACATGCTAATAAATGGTGATTATCCTAAATATTGTTTTAAATCTCATAAATCCATAAGAAAATCTTTGTGTATTAACAGTAAGTAGTCAAATAATATAAACCAATAATACACAAAATAAGAAATATCAGGCATAGATTACATAAAATTAGAAATGTTTTTTATTTTTAATTATTTTACAAGAATTTATTTATTGTGTGTGTGCAAATATATGTACCATGGCATGCATAGGGAGATTAGAGGGTAACATTCAGGGGTCAGTTCTCTCCTTCTACAGTGTTGGTTGTGGGGATTGAATTCTGGTTGCCAGGCTTGGTGGCAAATGCCCTTAATCCATAACATATATCATTAACTCCCAATAAATCTTTATTTGTAGTGAAAAAAATTTTCTCCACGTAGCTATAGTATTGAGAAATAGGCACTGCTATCCTGAATCTAAAACAACAATGATGCAAATAAAAGCTAACAGGCATTTACTGTTTTGTGTGTACTCAAGCACTCTTGTCAGAACAAGTATTTTATTCATTTATTTCTCATAAGAACTTTGTTATGTGGATATCTTAATTATTAATACTTTGAAGATGATAAAACTAAGTACAAGAAGTTACATATACATTTCCTGGAACAACAATGGTGAAGAATAATTTGACAACACCTATTAAGAGTATTAACATACACATAGCACTTAGCCTGATATCAGACACTATCAAGTGTTCAGCAGGTTGAGGAATATGGGCAACAATATCAAGAGTTACCTGTGAGACAGAGTAAATTCAAGGCCCGCCTAAGCAGCAGAGCAAGACTCTGCCTCAAAATAAAAACTAAAAGAGGGCTGGTGTTTCCGTTCAGTGGTACAGTGCTTATCTAGTATAGGCAAAGGAATAAATTCAGTCACTGGTCCAAGCAAAGAAGTTGTTTTCTTTGATATGATGTAGTGGAAGCTGATATATAACTCAGAAACTCTTCAGAATTTCTTCTTCCGGCTGCTACTAGATAGAGGTCCTTGGCTCACACTATTCTTTAGATACTGCCCTTAGCTTCCTTAACAGCATATGACTTGAAATCATTTCATATCCAATGATAAAGTGTAAAAGTAACCCCTCTTACAGCCCAAGAGACATTTATTAAGTGCCATCTCTACTCTAGAACTTTCCATGGCATAACTTAATTCATTGTTAATAGTCTGTGACAAAGAAGTGGGGAGGATCATGGGAGGAGTTGGGGGAAAGAAAAACATGATCAAAATATATTATATAAGAATACTTTTAAAAATCAGCATATAAAAATAAATAAAACAGAAACACACACAGAGGAGTCTACAACAAGCAACCTATTTTCTTGCTCAGCTCTATGCTGTCTTCTTTTTCCAGAGGCTTTGCTTCGAAACAAACAAAAAAAGATTCATGCAAGCCTGGAGACATGGTTCAATCAGTAAAAAAGAAAAATAGTGCCTGCTACACAAGTATATTGCCTTGAGTTCAGACCACCAGCATTCATATTCTACAAGTGTGCATGGTGGCCCATGCCTGTAATCCTAATATGGAAGAGGTGGAAATAAGAGGATCTCTGAGGCTACCTGGACATTGAGACTTCCCCATCAGTGAATTTCAAGTTCAATAAGAGACCATGTCTCCAAAAAAATGTAGATCATGACTGAAGAAAATACTTTATGTCAACTTCTGTCCTACATGTGTTCATGCACCTGTACAAATACTTGTATACACACAAATACATACATATACATTCAACACATACATACAAAAGTCATGACTGGGTCAATGTGTTAACAAGGAAACATTCTGGGTCTGGGGAGCTGCAAGTAGCAAGGGATCTCATAGCTGAGGAATAGAGTAATGTAGTGGTATATCTGCCCAATCTAGACATACAGCTTATAAAATTATAACTGAGTTGTGTGTTCTTTGCACGAGCATATTGGTGTTGGAGATTTACTTATACAAATATTGCTGGTATTAAATATTAAGGTTGTTTAGTGTTTTCCATTCGTGGTGACTCAGGTGGGCAGGAGAGAAAGAACACAGCTGGGGTCAAACTCTGCCAGGCTTTGGAACAGGAGAATTGGGCAAAGGACTGAGCTCCAGGGGAGAGGTTATCATGCAGGCTGGCAAGAGGGTGATTCGGGAGCTCTGGAGAGGCAAAGCCAGTGTTTGTGGGAGGGGCATTGGCTAGCAGGCAGGCAGCTGCTGGTCCCAGAGCATAGTGGGAGAAGGCATGGGTTTTTTAAAATTATATGCAACAGATGTTGCTGGAGTACCTGCTAGGATCACGGACCATTTGTTTCTTCTATCAATACCTCAAGGCGCTCCTTTTCTACATACAAGACCCATGGGATTACATGTGAGAGACAGGAGCTGTTGGTAAGCTCTACCGTAAAAATCAACCCAGGTCCCCAGTAAGTACTATCCATATCCAGAGAAAATATGTCTCAATTGCCCAACCTCTAGATATTAGAAAAGTAGGAGAAGTAATCAAACACTCCTCCAAGGTCCTTACCTCTTTGACATCCCTGCTCATAAATGACACTAACTTGTCATTTCTCCTTTTGCTTCATACCTTGACCTCGGCACACCAGCTCCTTAATTTCACCAGGCCTGGTTGCTTTAAAGATTGCTGGCTAGGCATACCCCCTGGAACTAACTCACAGTTGCCACTTACAGCCTCTCCGGTGATACTGCCAAGTAACCTTACCTCCCCTTTTGTCAGCTGCCCTGACTCCAATGTTGCCATGACTCCTTACCTTTTCTCTATCCCTCTTTTTGCCATGGCAAACTGTTTTAAGACCTCCAGGACACATTCTGTAGGAACGCTAAGCTCCCGAGACTGAACACCAATAGAGCCACAGCCCTTGATAGATCATCTCTGCCACAATGCCCTGCAGTCCAGAACACGTCAATTTTTTGTGGCACTCAGGTATATCATCGCCTACCTGCCAGCTGGTCAGGAGTTTGCACGTTGGTATTCCATTTCCCTAAACTAGGAGTAATCCAGGGAAATGAGCCCCTGCCAATCCCAGTTGTAGATATGATAGCTGCCCAACATAAGAGGGCAGTTCAGGTTGTGCCATTCTTGGTTGCTGTCGGAATAGCCATAGGTGCTGGTACTGGAATTACAGGGATAACAACTTCCATGACCTAATATGATACATTCACTTCCCAATTTAAAAGCAATCTTCAAGAAATGTCTGAAACTGTGCTTACTATCCAGAAACAGATAGATTCTTTGGCAGCTGTGGTACTTCAGAACTGACGGAGGCTAGATGTCCTGACAGCTAAAGAAGGTGATCTTTGCCTGTTCCTCCAAGAAGTATGCTGTTTCTACATCAACCAATCCAGGATAGTGAGAAATAAAATCCAGGAGCTACAGTCAAACATACAGAATTCAGGGAACGTGAGACCTCCAGTTCTGGAATTTTCGAAAATCCCTCATGGAAATGGATACTCCCTTTTGTAACACCCTTTCTAGTCATCTTCCTGGTGTTATTATTCACTCCCTGCCTCATTAGTCTTATCTCTGCATTCCTTCAATGACAAATACAAAAAATTTCTAACCAACTATTAATCAGTTCCTGTTTCAGGATTACCAGCTGCTGTACACAGAGGAACCTGATGCGAATGTCTACCCAGATGGAGCTACACCCCAAAATTGACAACACCCCTAGATAGCAAGCAGCAGCTTAAGAGACATGACCTCTCCCTTTTCACCATCGGCTTCCCCCTCCCCTTTTTTCCTTCTCTTTATGATAAGAGAAAGGGAGGTATGTTGCTATCAGGACCAGCTCTGAAGCCAGTGACATCACACCTAGGTGAAAGCAACCCTGTTGCCAAGGCAACCACCACATTCCCAGAATACACTTGGCTCACCACTCACCTTTACCTACAAACAGTTACATCACTATCCATATAAAAAGAAGACCTCTCTAACCCCTCGCTCTCTCTTCACCCTCTTCTTCTTTGCTGCCACCTTTGCCCTTGTCTCCTAAAATAAACCTCATATGGAACTGTTTGGCCTGGTGTGGTCTGTCATGAGCCGTGCATCGAACAACAGTACCTGTCTAGCATGCATGGAGCTCTGCCTCAAATCTAGCACTGCATAAACCAGGGATGGTGGCACTCATCTGTAATTCTACCACTCAGAAGGTAGAGACCAAAGAATTAGTAGTTTAAGATCATCCTTGGCTACAAAGGGTAACCTTTAACTAATACATGAGGCTATTTCTGGAAAGAAGCAAACACACTTTCTTGCATTCTAATTTCCAAAGGGAAGTCTGTTTCCTAGAAACAACACATGGTGATATCTAATATATCAAAGACTTATATATCAGTTACTTTTCTATTGTGCTCAAGAGACACCATGGCCAAGGCAACATATAAAAGTAAACATTTAGCTGTGGACTTGATTACAGTTTCAGAGGGTTAGTCCATGATCATCATGTCAGGGAGCATGGCAGCAGGCAGGTGGGCGTGGTGATGGAGAAGTGACTGAGAGATATATTTGATTTGGAAGTTAAAGGCAGAGAGTTTTGGATGCCTCAAAGCCTACACCCACTGACACGTCTCCTCAAACACCTTCCCAAAACAGTTCCACCAACTAGGAACCAAGTATTCAAAATCTATGAACCTATGGGGGGATTCATATTCAAAGCACTACAATGTATCCCAAATGAAAGTCAGATATGTACATCAAAAAGTATATAGAAGCCCTGGTAGACACAAGAGGGAGAAATCTAGGTCTGACTGAATGAGTCAAAATGACATCTACTAAATTGAACCCAGAGATCTAGAGAGTTGGAAAGACATTATTTGCATACTTTCACCAACAGTAAGAGAAAGGGGGAACAAATTTCAAGTTATTGACTTCTTTTGAATGCACAGAAGACTAACCTGAAATAGAGAGAGAGATGCTCACAGGAAGAAACGGCATTTCTTTACCTGGCACAGCAACTGCTAAAGGTCTTGTAAATCAGAGCAGGAATTCAGATGGAAGTTTGAAAGGACAGACCATGAAAGGCTGAATGTGGGCAAGTATAAAACTGTAGAGTCCTTGGGACAAGGGGACATCGAAAAGTTCACACCTTGCTATTTTTTCCTTCAGTATCCCAGTGTCTGCTCATAGGAGAGAAAGTGTAGGACTGATTAGCAGGCAGGAAACAGTTCCTGGTATATGTTGGATTTCTGTTGTTGTTTTGTGTTGTGTTGTTTTGTTTTGGGCAACTTGATGCAGGCTAGCAAGCCAGAGGAAACATCAATTGAATTGAAAAGAAAATTCCTCCATCAGATTAGTCTGGAAGTAAGTTTGTAGGGCATTTTTCTGGCAAATGATTGATATCAGAGGGCCCACACCACTGTGAGTGGTGGTACCCCTGGGTAGATGGTCCTGGGAAGTATAGTAAAAGTATCTGAACATGATCCTGGGAGCAATCCAGTAAGCAGTGTTCTTCCATGGTCTCTGCTTCAGTCCCTACGTCCAAGTTCTTGCTTCAACTTCCCTCAGTGATGGAGTGGTGGGCTGTGATATGGAAGTGAAAGCCAAAATAAACAATTTCTTCTCCAAGTTGCTTTTCCTCATGGTGCTTATCACAGTAATAGACAATAAACTAGGACATGTTACTTCCCATAGCAAACAAAAACCTTACTCTCTTTGGTATACAAAATTGTAGCTTAATGGGAGAAGCAGAGTTCTGCTGGAGAAAGAAATTTGCTCCTGGGATTATGTGAGGACAGTCTGAAGTACTTCTAAAGGCCAAGCCATCTGACCTAGTCTCATAATACCTGCCTAAAGGTGGAGTCAATTAGATTGCTAAAACATTCTTATTCTCATATACCTACTATCACAACAGCACTAACAGCTGCCATATAAAAATAAAAATATAGAGCTAAGGGAATTAAGAGACTGAGGTAAAGAGAAGATCAAAACTCAGTGGAAAGTAAACATCAATCTGAGAAGTCCATCTCCTTATTACATTAGTTATCTCTCATGCTATAGGCAAAGGAGAAAAAAGGCAAGCTCACCCTCAAGCAGAAGATGATTTTGTCTTCATAACTACTATTAAATTGCACAACATATCCCATTTAAACTAATTCAGGAGCATTTCAAAAGGCAAGACAACAAGAGAAGCCACAAAAAATCAGATGCAGTCTCAATTATGAAGAAAATGTGAAAGAAACAAGGAAAGTATTGTGATTAATATGTTGAAGACTCTAACTCAAAAGGACCAAGATGTAGCTCAGTGGTAGTCTGTTTGTCCAGCACATATTGAGGCTATAGATTCTGTTGCCAGTCCCCCACAAACAAATGCAAATGACAGACACATTTCCAAAAAAAGAAACAGTAAACTTTATCATTCATTCATGTATGTATGTATGTATGTATGTGCATGTATGTATGTATGTATATGTATCTATGCATGTATGTATGTGTATGTATATATGTATGTATGTGTGTGTGTATGTATGTGTATGTATGTATGTGTGTGTATGTATGTGTATGTATGTATGTTTGTATATATGTGTATGTATGTGTGTGTATGTTTGTATGTATGTGTGTGTATGTATGTATGTATGCATGCATGTATGTATGTGTGTGTATGTATGTATGTATGCATGCTTGTATGTATGTATGTGTATGTATCTATGTATACATGCATGTGTGTATGTATGTGTATGTATATATGCATGTATGTATGTATGCACATGCCTTCATTGTGAAGCTCCTCAGGCTGTCTTTGAACTCATGATCCTCATGCTTCACTCTCTGAGCTTACAGGAGTAAGCCACAATGGATTGATAGTTGACTTTAGTAGGAAAAAATGGAAATAGTGAAAAAATCTTTAATACTACCAGTGCAAAACCACAACAACACAGATACAAGCTCATCCTGCCCTAGTGCTCTTTCCTGTATTGTTTTGCATGTGAGCAAGAGCAAATCCTCCCTCTCTTAAATAGATTCTTTCACATATTATGCCACAGCAAAGAGAAAGGTGATTTGGAAAATGGAAGTTGGATCGATATTCCAAAATGATTGAAGGGAAGAAGCTCATGAAGCCCACCTCTGAGCAACTATTGGTAGTTGCTTGCTGTTGAGTGATGGAGAGTCAGTGTTCTTTGGGAACTGGCAACTGGTAGGGTAACCATATTCTAGTGGATGTTTCGACACCCATGGATATATGGGTAACACAAATTGGAGTTAGTGGGTTTTAAAAACAATCATCAAAAGAGTACATCTGTTGGAAGGGCAACATGGGGTGGCTGTCTGGGAGGAGGTGGATGCGAAATGTATGAAAAACAAGAACAAGAGCTGCGACTGAGGTGAGGTCACTGCTGTGATCAATCTGACCTTGTGGTTGATGTACAGGTCTTCAGGACTGGCTTGTGAGAGGAAGGGGATGAGGTTGTATACCTGCAGGGTAGTGAAGCCTTGGAATCTTGTAAGTAGAGCTTAATGGACCATGCTGGTGGAAAGTGCAGAATGCTTATAAAATGGGATAGTAAAGACTGATTATGAGACTGCTACTCCTCGTATATCCTGATAGGATAAGGAATTTGGTTATGTTCTGCTTATGTCTCTGAAGGTCCAAGTGGTGCTGAATTTAAAAGTGGTAGATTAAGTTGTTTGGTGGAGAACACTTTAAGCTAGCGGAGCAATCAGGCTTGGTACTCTTAATCTGATTTATAGTAACAGAGAGCAGAGGTTGAATCAAAAAGACTTGAAAAATGTGGAGTTTAATGAGGAACAGAGCCATGAAGCCTGCAAAAGTTGAGGACAGAGCAAGTGCAGACAAACGGCTATAATTGTTTGATTGGTGCCATTGAAGAGAAACTAGGCAATTTGCTCCAAAGTTTAAAAGATGCCTGGAACTAAGACGTCACCAACTGAAAACTCTAGACTATGAAAATATAAATGGATTTGAAAATCTTTCATTTATACAAAGGCAACTTGAGAACATAGAGACTCCAGAATGGTCTTCTCAAACAGAAGTGCCTAGGAAAATGTTTCCTCCAGTTCCAACTGGCAAGCAGCATTCACAATCCACTGCAGCCACGATGGATAGGGCCAGTATACATTTCAAGCTGGCAGGAGAGCTTTGTATTCTTTATGTGGTGCTGGCTTTTGAGAATGTAGAATCCAAGATCTCCAGTCACAGTCATGTACACAGTTTTTAGGAAGTGTCTGAGGCCAGGCAATATTCGGTAGGGTCAGACTACTGAGCTTTAAGGAGCAGTTGGGATGTTGTTGCATGGATGTGTGAAGTTGACACCTAATTTGTAGTGAAGATCCCAAGACATTGGAGTTGCTAGGAATGTGGAGCCTCTGCCAAAGAAAGCTGTAGGAACTGAGTGAAGTCAACCTACTGTAGGTTTTAAGGCAAAATGGATAGACTTACTTAACCCCATTGAAAGGCAGGCATTTCCTCCACAATCTCCAGATGCCACATTCAGAGCTACAGGGTTTGCCACCTGCCCTGCTGGGTTTTGGTCTTTCTAAGGACTGATTTTTCTCCTGCTCTGACCAATTTTTCATTTTTGGAATAGAATCTCCACCCTTCTGTGCCGTTGTGTTTTGGAAGTATGAGATATGGTTTGTATTTACCCAGCATTCACAGTTAAGAGATTACCTCGAGTCCCAGAAAAGTCTTTGGACTTTTAAACAGTATTGAAACCATGAATATAGTGACTTTTGAAATGCTAATTATATTATAAGATGGCTACGAGGCTGTTAAAGACGGGGAGTAATGTTAAAATGTGAATGTGAAATATTTGCCACAGGCTTATGTGTTGAAAATTTGGTTCCCAGAAGGTGGATCTGTTTTGAGGGATTGTAGAACGTTTTGAGCATAGGACCTGCCTGGCAAGCACATAGATTTAGGCACAGGCGTAAAGTGTTGTTTAAGCTCCACTTTTGCTCTAGCTTTCTACTTCTTGCTTTCTGTCACAGTGCAACTGGCTGCATTACACTCAAAACTGCCATAGCTGGGAAGCTACCCTCACCTCCATGCCTTGCTCTCCACAATGTACTATTCCCTTTCCGATCATGAGTCAAAATAAATTCTTTCTCCTGAAAGTTTTGTATAAGGTATTCTAATGTATTAATGAGAAAAGTAACTAATCCAAAAGTCATTTCATCTTCACAATGCTTATAAAAAAGGAATTCTTGTCCTTGGGATAAGGCCAAATAATGACCAGTGAGATGCCTCAGTAGACAAAAGTGTTTGCTCTACAAGTCAACCTGAATGTTATCTCCAGAATCCATATAAAGGTACTAAAAGAGTGTCAACTATACAAAGTCATATTTTGACCTCTACTACACATGCCACAGCATGTGCAGTCCTCTATAAACATGCAACATACACAGAGCACTAATAATATAAAAGTATTTATGAAAAGCAAATAAAAAACATAGTAACTAGAGTGAAGATGTTCTTCTAAATGCTTACTAATTAGACACAAAACAGGCAAAGAAAAATGATCTTGATGGTAGGTTTAATAATTTAATTAGTGATCTTGATAATAGGTTTCAACTGAAATATAAAACAAAATGAAAAAAGTAGCAAGCAAGATGCAAGACTAGAAGACAGTAGTAAATGGTTTAACAAATCTAATTAATTACAAAACAAATTAATGAAATTCCATAAGGAAAAGACAAAAAGAATGCAGAGAAATATTTGAAAATAGTATAAAATAATGGCCGAAATTTCCTAAAATTAATGACACATCTGAGAGATGCAGAAAAATAGATGTTACTCCTATCCTGTGTAGGAATACATTTGTGTACAATACATTTATTATAATAACTGATCACAAACCAGCTGGGAATCAAGTGGTCAGACATGTAAGTCATCAAGGGATGGGGTAGGCATGGCCTTGTTGGAAGAAGCTTGTCACTGGGGGCGGGCTGTAAGGTTTCAGATGCTCAAGCCTTATCTAGTGTATGCCTGCTAATCTGGACATAGAATTCCCAGCTATCTCTCCAGAGCCACATCTGCCGGGATGCAGACCCCACCCTCCATGATGATAACAGACTAAACC
The DNA here is from genome assembly GCA_028551405.1 of Uromys caudimaculatus. NCBI lineage: Eukaryota > Metazoa > Chordata > Mammalia > Rodentia > Muridae > Uromys > Uromys caudimaculatus. The sequence goes on from CM052722.1 coordinate 4,534,140, forward strand.
TCGGAAACTGTAAGCCAGCCCCAAATAAATGTTCCTTATAAGACTTGCCACAGTTATAGTGTCTCTTCACTGCAATAGAAATCCTAAGTAAGATACTTATTTACTTACTTACTTAACTTATGTGTATATATGTGCCTGTATGAGTTTATGCACACTATAGTCCTGAAGGTTTTTGCGAGGCCTGAAGGCATCTCAGATCTTCTGGGACTGAAATAATAAGTGATTGTGTAGATTCTGAGCCCCAAACATGAAAAAGCTGTAAGTACTCTCTGCATGCCTACTAAACATGTGTTTGTTTGTTTTAAAATTATGCCTGTGTAACAACTCCTTGCTTCTTCTGTGCCTAAACCACACCTTTATACTTGGGTGTCTATGAAACTTACAATTTTTGGTATCTCATATAAGTGAAACCACAGAGTATTTGTTAGCATGTTAGCATTCCTTCTAGGCTCTGCCCAACAGTTACTTAGCAACAGCCAGGTTATAGCATGACTTGCTATAAAAAGACTGTTTGGCCTCTCGTGCTCTTTGACCTCTCTCTCTCCTCCCCCCCCTCCATGTGTTCCTGGATGGTCTCTCTCTCTCTCTCTCTCTCTCTATATATATATATATATATATATATATATATATATATCTTCCTCCTCCTCCTCCTCCTTCTCCTCTTCCTTCTTCTTTTCTGTCCCCTCTCTTTTTCTGCCTTTACTCACTTTTCAACCCCCTTCCCATGACCCCAAATAAACTCCATTTTATACTAGACTCATCCCTTGACTGGTTCTTGGGAGGAGGATGCCTCACCACCCCCTCCTGCTGCATCATACCTCATTTTACAAAACATCATTGGTGCTAAGTCTCGGGTCTGTAATCTTGAAGGTCCTTGGTCCTGTCATCACATGGACTTTCCAGCCATCTGAGCATTAGATCTCTCCATCCAAACACTGGCGAATCCGTTATCACATCACTGGTCAGAATAAATGGCCCCTGGTCCTGAAGAAGGCCTGTTGAGCTCCCAGCTACCCTCTGGTGTCTTTGGGGACAGAGATATTCACAGTCTTCATGGCTGGTCCTTCTCACTGACCTCACACCTTAGGACATCTTGACATGGGTAAAATTTCTCTCTTCTGGAGGCACAGTTCTTCTCTCTTTCCTGGAAAATCCCAGTATTGGGTGATCCAGTCTCTTTGGATACTGGCCCTCAATCCCTATTTCCTTATGATGACCTGGTAATCAAGCCTGGCTGCTTACTTGGTTATTAAATCTATCCCCAGGATGTGGCTAGCAGTAGAATAATAACCTATTCTCACTCAATGGGTATGTCTTCACTATTACTTTCAGTCTCCTTCCTGGCCTTAAAGACTTTCAAATTCACACACTAAATTTGGCCCCCATACCCACTAGATAATAGCTCTAAATGACCACTTAATGACACTTACAAAACATTAACAACTCTTGCCAGTGATCCAGAAAATAGAAGGTTTCCTATGCACAGACTTTTCCCTACCTTTGCTCCAAACCACTCCATTCCTACTATTTCCCAGCTAAATTCCTATTCTTGATTCAGCTAGCTCACTCTCTACGCCCTGCTCCTTCAACTCTAAAAACACTCTCCAGATTTTGTTTTGGACTTAACTCCCTCTCACTCTTGTTCTTGCTTCCCCACCTGGTGCCCTAGTCTGCTGCACTGCTGCTGCCAGCCATTTGCTCCAGCGGGAAGTCTTAAACGTCTACTTCATAGAATTTCTCTGATTTCTTTCAATTCTAGTCTGCACCAACTCTAAGCCAGCTGTGGTGGGAGAAGAACCAGATGACTGTCAAGCTGTGCCATGTACCAACCTCAGACTGGCTGCACCACTCAGACCCACATGATGGAAGAAGCTGACCGCAGTGACAGTGAGATATCTCTTCATATTCACATAATTCCCTGTCCCCCAGGCAAAACATGTCTATTTGTCTCTCTGCTGATACATAGCAATGCTTCTGTAAATAAATGCCATTCTGTTCTAAGGTATAACAAAAGTGACTTTCCACCACAGGTAGAGCTGTAGCTTCAGCACCATCCTGAGCTAAGGGAGGTCACATGACTGGCTGTAGCTTCAGTGCCAACTTGGTTGAAGGTAGTCACATGACTGTCCACCATCTTTGTTATGGGCAGTTCCCACTTTACTGCCTTCTTACTTGAGGAGATCAACATGATTTAAGAAAGAGTCTCAAAAGATATCTTTCAATTAAGATAAGGCTTCCCATGGTTTCTATCCTGCCTCAGTTAATAATAATTTAATTTGATATTACTTTAAAAGTTTACAATATTAAAAAAGTTCAAGATCACTGACTTATAGATATGTTCAGCCATGTTTTTGCTGTCATTAAGTTACAATATACACTTTGTTTGCTAGATACAATCTTGTGCAAATAATTAAAAACAGACACAAATTGTCTAACCAGATAATGCTTTTTTTTTGATACTTTATTTACATTTCCAATGTTTCTCCTTTTCTGGGTCTCCTCTTTGGAAACGCCCTATCCCTTCACCATCCCCCCCTCTATGAGGGAATTCCACCTCCCACCCACCCGCCCACCCATCCCTATATTCCCACCTTGACATTCCCCTTTACTGGGGCCTCTAACACCCTCAGGCCCAAGGGCCTCTCTTCTCTGCCTGATGACCATCGAGGTCATCCTCTGCCACATATGTGGTCCAAACCATGGGTCCATAGATGTGTATTCTTTGGTTGGTGGTCCAAACTCCAGGACGACCGGGGGGGTCAGGCCCATTGACACTCTTGCTCCCTCCATGGGGCTGCAAACTCCCTGAGCTCCTTCAGACCTTTCTCCAACTCCTCCATCTGGGACCTCACTCTCAGTCCAGCGGTTACTGTTAAGTGAAACTTGGGCATTCTGAACTTTTGGACTAATATCCACTTATCAGTGAGTACATACCATGTTCCTTCTTTTGTGACTGAGTTACCTCGCTCAGGATGATATTTTTCAAGTTCCATCCATGTGCCTGCAAATTTCATTAAGTCATTGTTTTTAATAGCTGAGTAGTACTCCATTGTGTAAATGTACCACATTTTCTGTATCCATTCCTCTGATGAGGGACATCTGGGTTGTTTCCAGCTTCTGGCTATTATAAATATGGCTGCTATGAACATAGTGGAGCATGTGTCTTTATTACATGTTGGAGCATCTTCTGGGTATAT
>CM052722.1:4545875-4587291 GCA_028551405.1 Uromys caudimaculatus
CCTCTGCCACATATGTGGTCCAAACCATAAGTCCATCAATGTGTATTCTTTGGTTGGTGGTCCGAACTCCAGGAGGACCGGGGGAGGGGGGGGAGGTCAGGCCCATTGACTCTCTTGCTCCCTCCATGGGGCTGCAAATTCCCTCAGCTCCTTCAGACCTTCCTCCAACTCCTCCATCTGGGACCTCACTCTCAGTCCAACGATTACTGTTATGTGAAACTTGGGCGTTCTGAACTTTTGGGCTAATATCCGCTTATCAGTGAGTACATACCATGTTCCTTCTTTTGTGACTAAACATCAATAGTTCTTGAGACTCAAATGTATGCCAGTATACTTCTAGCAGTTTTTTGACTTCTATATTTGGATAGAAATGAGAACAACAAGGATAGAAGCAGAAAGAACAGTTTGGAAAGCACTACAAGAAATAAGAAACTGTTGTTTATTGCAGCATTGTCATAGCAAAACAGTATGATCTGACAGGCAGATTTTGCTATATGTTTGAAAGAAGGTACATCAAGATATTCTGATCAAATTTCTGTACAGTGACAGAGAAAAGAATTAAGGATGCCTTTGATGTTTGACTTGAACAATTACATTATTGAAATTGTCATAAGCTGAGGTTTATAGGGGTGGTAGAGTTTTCAAGACAAAGAGATTTGGTTAAAAAAAAAAAAAGATCAGGAGCTCAGTTTTCCATGTGTTAATGGTGGTAGGCCCATTACCAGTCACACAAAGTTATCAGAGGCTGACAGTATGGGTAAGTGGTAGAATATTTGGGTTATGTGACTAAAGCCCTAACTTGAATATATATACATATATATACATACACACACACACACACACACACACACACACCATGTACATACATTGTGATTTCAGTTAGATAATTGGAGTCATAACACCTAAGAAAAGTCTAACGTGAACATTTAATTTAAAGATTCATCCATGTTTATGGAATAAAGAAAATCATGAGCCTGTGTGAGGACGTCAAAGAGGTGAGTTTGTCAACAAAAAAAGTTTAAAGACTAAGCTCCATACTCTTATTTAGAGGTCAGCAGAATGAGGAGAGAACCACATCAGGATATAAAGCAACCAATAAGATAAGTAACAGGGAAGCAAAGGGAAAGAGTGTTGGCTTAGAAGTCAAATGAAAAACATCTCAACAGGGGTAAGTAAATATCCGGGTGAATGTTACTAACTTACCAGAGTCAACCACAGGGCTTGGCAATGTGAAGGCCTTTAAAGTTGTATATTCTTTGGGAATAATGAGTAATAACGAACGATCTTGGGGGATCCATGAGGTGAGAGGAGAACAGTGTACTGCATTCACATTCAGTGCTCTTAGGGGTCTGATAGAGGAAACAATCACCAGTAAGGGAGAGTTACAAGAAAGCATGGTCTTCTGAGCTGAGAGGCCAGATGCTTTTTGAACATGACCACCAACAAAACTAATAGTTGGATACATGTAAGATACTGTCAGTGGATTTGGCTGGTGATTGATGCTTGCTTGGCAGGACGTTCAGCTTCTTTTTAAAGATGAGGCAGTAATGAAAATGAAGACAGAAAGAGCAATGTTTAGATCTGTAAGAGAAGCCAGGAAATAGGGAGGATGTGGAACTCTAAAATTCTTCCAATGACTGATATGACTTTGAACAAAAGACAGGGTGCTCAAAGCACAGGTAGTAGAAAATGTCAGATCATTTGAGGGGAGTGAGAAGAATGCTGCAACTATGAGACTTATCACCACTAGACATCGACTGTAGAAGAGGGAGTATACACAAAGACAGTTTTTGCTTCTAGATTGTAGGTTCCTCTTGACTTTTCTGGTGGAATACTATGGACTGGGTGAGCTATTATTACACTGAACTCACAGAAACTCTTAACCCTGATGAAGTGCTCTACTTCAGCAATATAAAACATATATTCCCAGCATTGAGTGGAGTCACCCAAACCTCCTACATATATATCCCAACTTCAGCCTGTACAATGGTAACATCACTGTTGGTACTCAAAGCAGCCATCCTTTCTCAAGATCACTTTCAAGCTTCTGGCCAAAAGTTTACATAGTATCATTACTTGGATCATGGTATCTTATTCAATTTTGTAGGAAAATTCTCTGTAGATACACTCTTCCATCTTATTTCTGGATATACCCAACTGTATTTTAATGTGCCTGAAAGTCTTTAAACATTCTGATATTTTAGTCACATTATATAGCTGAATGAACTTCCACAGTATTTGGCACAGCAGTGATACTTAATGATTTCTTGTCTTATTACTGAGCAGAAACCTAAAACTGGCAGATGTTCTCTAGGTGGGCACCAAAACATATGTCTTCATATTTTTAACATTGGTGATACAAGGATGTTCTCTTAAGTCCATGGCAAATGGTGGGCATTATTTTTTCTGAAAACCAGCAAAGATTCTGCGTTTCAAAAGGTCACCAATGTAACTTTTAAAATAATGGTTTCTAAGATGTTTAAATATTATCAGGATGCTTTCAACATGTGAGAGCGTAAAGTAACATTAAAAATTTCTACAAGTTTAGCACTTAAAAATGTAAGAACAAAATGCTTGGAAGCATTTTATTTTAATTTGATACTCACATATTACCTTTCAAGTACCAGGGCAAAGGCATTTTAATTCTTAAACAAATTCATCTATAACTTCTAAAGTGAGATATATGTTCACCAAGTGATACCATCGATTCACTCGTTTGTCCATTTATTAATAAACCACAATTTAGGTCTTAATACATGAAAGACTCATCAACCTCCTTAAGAAGTTGATACTTCTTAAAATTAAAATATTTGCCATTTTAAACAGATATTAATAAAAATTCTTACTTTATGGAAGATCTTCTCATGAATAATTATTAGGGGTATACAAAGATTACACATATATGAATTCCAAAAGCTTTAAAGGAACTCAATCAGAGTCATAGCTTTTGTTATATAAATTCTTTTGATACAAAGTTTTGCCAGGTAGCCCAGGCTGGCTTGGACTTGCAGTCTCCTACTTAGAACTTCAGAATGTTGTGATTACCAAGACCAAACCTCCATTTCTGGACGCTTTGTGAAATTCTTACTGAGGTGTAGATTGGTCAACCTTTTTCTCAGTAGGGGTATGTTTTGATTGAGTTAACCATAGCTTATGGAACATATGAATACAAACATGTATTTTGTCTGAAACAGTACTTTACTTCTTGTTCTTGTGAAGTTCAAACTTGCTGGACTCAGTTACCTCAAGTTGGCTGAAAGATATAATATACAAGCTGCATGACAGAGGTTTTTATGAACCAATTAAAAACTGACAAGAGAACTCTCCCTGTTGTATTATCTTGACTAAAGCTGAGCCACATGGAACTGCATAACCATTTCAAGATAGGTATGGCAAAATGGCCTAGCTTTGAACCCAGGAAGACAATATTAGTATTAGCCGGGAAGTAGAAAGCTAGGCCAGTGAGTTCCCCTGTAGACAGTAGCCTTGGTTCTATTGAGAGCCAGAAACTGTTCATCTCTAGGACTGAGAACCTCTAGCTAGATAGGGCTAATGTTTAAGCAGGGAAGAGGAAGACTTTGCCAGAGGAAATTTAGCTTCAAATATTGGTTCCTCTAAAGGCTGCTCTGCCAGTGTAGTTAGTTCCTACTCAGTCTGGCTTATTGAACATTCAAAGTATCTCTAAGAATGAAATCCCAAGACCATCTTTTCACGTGGCCTGTCTATCTTTCCCAGGCCAACCTAAGGCTTTCAATCCTCTGTCCCCAGCCTGCCAAGTACTGGAGTGATCAACAAGGGCCTTGACCAAGACTTTCTGGAGTCTTAAAATTCTGAACATCAGGTAGTCCTAAGTTTCATATCAATTTCAACCAAGGGCCCTAAGGGACAGAAACAATCAGATTGAATCATATTTCATTAACTGACCTAGTCAGTTGATAACACAGTAAAGGAGTTCTCTCTTGAGTTCTAGCACCTCATTAGTGTCTTTAGGCAAGAGGCTTCAGTTTTAACACCTCAGGTCTTTTCTACATCATAGTTATCATGGGGGTTCACAGTGGTTTTCCAATAAATGTTGTTAACACGCTGGCCTTCAGAAAGAGTGATTCCAAAGCCCTTCACCTATCCAAAGAGAGCAGCCTTACTGTTAGATCACACTTCAAAGCATTGCCCAAGCCTGACATTGTCAATTTTTCTTCCCTAATGTTAAAATGCAAATTTCTGCAGACACTAATATATACAAAGTAACAAACTGATTTTCCAGATATACTTTCCTCTCAGATTTGCAGAAACAAATGACTAAAAGCCAAGTTTATGAGGTTTATGACTTTCACTTACAACTTACAAAGGGGAGCGAAATGGAGAAAAATGTTGCGATTAGAATTTAGAGGAAAGATCTTGTTTTGGTTTTTAAATTTTGCTCCTCAAACAGTAACTGGCTATATAGCCCAAGCTGACATCAAACTTAAGAATGAGAGGAAAATTTTTGACACAGTTTATGTGAGTATGCCAAGAAGTCTCCCCTCATGACCTCTAGTGGAGAGAGAAGAGATCAAGGTGACAGTGTGATAGAGTCATATATGTTGTTCCACATTTAAAGACACACACTGAACTAATGTTTACCTAAAATGTCAAATGTATAGACTGGCTACTTTGGAATGCTATTGAGATGGAATCAGACATACATGAATGAGGGAAGAGACAATGGTTCTTGGGGCTGCTTTCCCTATGGTTTTTCTCTACCTTGCCTAAATGATAGGGCAAGAGGACAGAGAATTGGGACAGAAAGTAGCAGAAGAAAATAGCAAAGTGTTTATTCTTCTCAGAGAATTGAACTAAATCACTTCTACACTTATAATATGCAAGACTTCCCATCAGGATCAAGTCACATTCATGGCTTTAGTAATTACAAAGACACAGATTAAAGTTACTGAAAAACACAAGAAAAAGATTATACTGAGAATATTTGAAATCCTTTCTTTGGGTTATTTCAAAACATATAACACATTCCTTTTTTTTTTTTTTTTTTTACTACAGCCATTCCACTGTGTAATAGAACATCAGAACACGGCATGTTCTTTCTCCTCATGAAGAAACAATAAATGTTTGATGATATACATATACAAATCACACTTACTTGGTCATTACTCAATTTATACATACATTGAAACATTCCCTTGTACTTAGCAAACATACAATTATCTGTCAATTTTAAAATAGATATTTTCAAAGTATAACAAACTCTGAAGCAAGATTTTTAATGAAAACATGCTCCACATCCAATATAAACCTGTATGAAATGTCCTTATGCAACACAATACTATATACAATGAATAAGTAAAATGAAACATTTAAATAATGCCTTTAAAATGAGCTTTAGTAACTACACAAATTTTTATGCTCTAAATGTTCCAAAAATAGATTGAAAACCAGACATGATTCTATTCTCCTGTACTACTCTGCTGTAATACAAATTATATTGGTAAATTTGCCTGTGCTGTTTATGTTTGTTGAGCGCTGACTCTGAGAGCAAAATGGAACCTCTTATCTCAAACTCAAGTATACTCTGATACCCTAGCATGGTGCAGGCTCAACCTTGTCTCTGTGACAAGGAGAAAAGCAAATACCTAAAGGTATCAAAACATTGCTTCCTTGAGAGCCGCTAAAACTCAACCCATTTCTAATAGAGGTTTCCATTGTTGAGCCAATGGTACAAAAATGCCTGTAGTGAGAGCAAGAATTCAGAAGTTCACCCATGGGGAGAATACTCAGCTTTGTCTGGGGCTCAATCAAGAACTCCAGCATGACTTTTCCAGCAGGCCTCCCTGGCTATCTTCTCTGGATGTTGTAAGCCCATGATTTGATGTTGTTACCTTTTATTCTCTTAACCACTCTATTCTAGTCATGTCTGCTGGATGTTATAAGCACCTTATTAGATAATGTTTTGCTATCTGCTGCTTCTATTTCTTCATTACTTCTTATTTTGTTTTGTATGTGCTTAATAAAGTCACTCATTTAAAACCTATATTAAAACGGCTATTGAAAATCTTTTTCCATGGGGGAACACTAGTCCACAGAAGGCTGAAGGAGGATAGTAACCTCAAGGCCAGCCTGAGATACTGTCTCAACATAAACTAATACATAGCAAATTGAAAGAAAAATATGGTGGCCAAAGGGGCTGGGAAGGAGTCATCCTTCTGAATAAATGTAGGAAACAAAAGAAAGGACTTTAAATTTATGTGATGAGATGATCATAGCCTCTGTAAAAAGCATGAGGAGTGTTCCTGAGCCCTCCCTGTAACACAAAGTAATACTCTCTTTTATGGTCATGAAAATACCTCCCAAACTATTGTATCCTTTTTTGCCCATTCTTATTTGAAAGTCAATGGAGAAATCCTCATTTCAATTACTTGTATTTGTGATTATTTTCTACATAATACCTGATGGCATTATCTTGAAGTCAATTTATAAATTGGGGGTTACTTAATTAAATAGATTCCTGCAAGTTTAAGGTTGATTGCTTTTTATTTTCTGCTTAAACAAATGGACACAAATGCATTACTGCAAAATTGTGTTTTGCTCCAGTATTTAGTCACAGTTGTAGCATATTAGTACTAAATGATGTGATATTTCAGCAAAAAGCTACATTTCAAATGCCATTTCATATGCAGAAGGTCTCTGAGGGATTTATTTCTTTTCTCTTCTTATTTACTTATTTTCTTTCTTTGTATTGCAGTAAAATCAAGGCCTAGAAAGAACTAGTTCTCTGAATTCCAGGGCTGGAAGTAAATAATTTAGCACTGGGTGGCACAGAAAATGCTTTCCTCTTGCTTTATTTTTATAACCTGTATCTGTGTGGACTCCTGGATCCATGAAATCATGCTGAGGATTCTAATGTAGAGTAAGGCAGATGGCCAGCCTGAATCAGACATGCAAACCTGATAGAGGCTAAGTAGAGGAGTGTGTCAGAAAACTGAGTGTTCTAACCTCACTCAAAAATGACAGTACTTTGGAGCTCTTGTTTTTCAATAGAGTTAGAGTAACCGGTAGTCTTTTGCAACCAGATCCATGATCAATGGAAATATGTGCAATGTATGATGGTTTCTATTTGGTTTCTCTCCTTTCCTTTGGAATTTGAATAGACAGCTCAGAGTCATAAGTATAGGTCATTGGTTAATTACTAACTAATAGGTTAGATAAATGGATCCTCAGATAATTGTCTCCCCTATCTCCAGGTCCTTTACTGCGTGTATCAGGATTCACTCCTAGCTTTTACTACAAATGCTATCATTCATAATTGTAATTATCCAGCAATGCTATGGCCTTTTACACATCAATGCTGCCTTTATCAAACAGATTCTGTGTGGCTATGACAATCTAGGCACAGTAGCAAGTGAGTAGAGACCATAGTACTGATGAGCACAATCCTGCAAATGGCAGCGTGGCACGTGTTGTCAATGACCCACTTATGTTCAGTTCATTGCATTCAAAATGATTTTCAGCTGCTAATATTCACATATCTAGGTCAAGAGGCTGTTTCTAGAACCATACAATGTCACCACGCTGATACAAGTGGCAGGCAGGAGGAATCAGAAATTAATACTTCCCTGATCAACCCTACTCAAAAGTTGATATAGAAGGCCTCATTGTCCCTCAAGTGAGATTATTCTTAGGAATACATCTTCTACTAGTTGCCATCATTTGCCACTGGAATTAAGTGCCAGTCACTTGGTGTAGTAGGTGGATTGGTATCATTCTACTTCATAGTTTCTTTAATTCATTTATTTCCCAGCTGGTATTCCCTATACCTCTCCAATAAATCACTTATTCTCAAATCTATGCCTCTAGATCTACTTTGCAAGAAGCCAAACCAAAGTCGAGCAAGCCATACCCAATTAAAACCTAGAAAAGACTCCATGTTCAGCATGAAACATTAGGAAAATTTCTTTAAAGAACCAATATTTCCTAGTAATGGACAAATAACACCCCTACAGATACATCTCCTATTTATCTGCTGCAAGGTGAGATAGAAGTAGAAGATGGTCTAAGCTCAGCCATCATCCTTACCTCAGTTGTTCTCCACCTGTGGGTAACAACCTCCAAAAGACCATTGGAAAACACAGATATTTAAATTATGATTCATATCAGTAGCAAGCTCACACTTATGAAGTAGCAACCAAAATAAATTTAGGATTGGGGTCACCATAGGAGGAACTGTATTAAAGGGTCACAGCATTAACAAGGTTGTGAACTACAGCTTTAACTGATCCCCATGCCTCCAGTTTCTCCTTCCTTCGATCTATTCTGTATTAAACTGACACTTCAATTTGGCTAATACCCATTTCTATGTATCCACTCCCTGTGTGTGGGACCCTCCTGGTCATACTTCAACAAGACAAAATGTCATTGCTTGATTTTAAGCCTCCATCATGACCTAGGAAAAATATTGTCTTGCTCATAACCCCCTGTTTTTTAGGCTATGGGATGCTAGTTATCACCTTCATCTATTAAATGTCACAGCTTTTGTGGGTGGGTGGGTATGTATGTGGTTTGTCTACCAAAGTTTCCGTAGTGGAAGCTTGGTCTCAGTGTGGTGATGTTCTGAAGGTAGGACCCCCCAAGAAATGGGGCCTAATGGGAGTTCCATAGGTCATTAGCCAGCATGCCTTTGGAAGGAATTAATATAGTTGTCATGAGACCTCAATTAAGGCCTTGTCATTCTTTGGTGTCTTGGATTGTGATACAATCTCTCACTTCCATATATGTTCCCATTATTGTAAAGTCCTCATGCAAGCCCATGCTGGTGTCATGTAGTTGGACATGCTCAAATGCAAACTAAGTAAAGTTCTTTTCTTCATAAGTTCCTTAGCTTCAGACAACTTATTACAGTAACAGAAAACAGACTAATACAAGTATCCCTGAATAGCTCTTATATGCCTACTCAATTAACCACCCTTTACTATTTATCTTTCTCTCCACCATTTCCTCTCTCTCTCGAGAGCATGAGTGAGCATGCATGCGTGCATGCATGTTTGTGTGTGTGTGCTTGCGTGTATGTGTAGTGACATGTGCCATGGAATACCTATGGAAGTTGGAGGACAACTTGCACCTTGATTCTCTCCTCTACCAAGTGTGTCCCAGGAAATGGAACTCTGGTTGTCAAGACTGGCAGCAAGTATTTGTACCCACTGAACTACCTCAACAGCAAGGTCACAATTTCCCCTTGATCTTCTAAGATAGTTGCTAGCCTAGATAGAGTACTTCACCAATATTCATGGGTTGCTTTGGCTGAGCAACTTTCAGTTTTCCTCTTAACTATGCCATCTCTTTTTTTCCTGGACTCTGGGAAAATACAAGCACTAAGCTAGAAATCAGGAACCCTGAGCTCCAAACTTGTCTCTGCCACTCTTTTCCTTATGAAATGTTGGATATCAGTTACTTGTGTCTTTTTTGTCAGGGTTTGTTTGTTTGTTTTTTTAGATAGTGTCTTAGTTCCAGCATGACCAAGGCAATTTATAAAGACAGACAATTAATTGCAGGCTTGCTTCCAAGTTCCAAGCTTGAGTCTATTATCATCATGGCATGGAGCGTGCCAACAGGCAAGCAGGCATGGCACTGGAGTAATAGCTGAGAACTTTCATCTGATCTACAAGCAAAAGGCAGAGAGAGCAAGAGTGAAAGAGCAAGAAAGCTAGAGTGGGAGCTAGAGAGAGACAATTGGGAACGAACAGTATGTGCTTCTTGAACCCCAAATCCCACCCCCAATATCTACAGAACATTTCACCCTAAAACAAAAGAATACACTTTCTTCTCGGCACCTCATGGTACCTCCTCCAAAATCGACCATATAATTGGTCACAAAACAACCCTCAACTAATAAAAGAAGATTGAAATAATCCCATGCATCCTATCAGATCACTATGACCTAAGGTTGGTCTTCAATGGCAATAATAACAACAGAAAGCCCACATACACATGGAAGCTGAACAATGCTCTATTCAATGCTAACTTGGTCAGGGAAGAAATAAAGAAAGACATTAAAGACTTCCTGGAATTTAATGAAAATGTTGACACATCATACTCAAACTTATGGGACACAATGAAAGCAGTGCTAAGAAGAAAATTCATAGCACTAAGTGTCCTGGTAAAGAAACTGAAGAGATCTTAAACTAACAACTTAACATCACACCTGAGAGCTCTAGAACAAAAAGAAACAGGCTCATCCAGAGGAGTAGACTGCAGGAAATAGTCAAACTCAGGGTCAAAATCAACCAAATAGAAACAAAGAGAACAATACAAAGAATCAACAAAACCAAAAGCTGGTTCTTGAGAGAATCAATAAGATAGATAAACCTGTAGCCAAACTAACTAAAGGGCCCAGAGGCAGTATCCAAATTAACAAAATCAAAAATGAAAAGGAAGACATAACAACAGAAATGGAGGAAATTAAAAAAAATCCTCAGATCCTACTATAAAAGCCTATACTCAACAAAACTGGAAAATCTAGATGAAATGGATAGTTTTCCAGACAGATACCACATACCAAAGATAAATCAAGAGCAGGTAAACTATCTAAACAGGCCCATATCACACAAAGAAATAGAAGAAGTCATTTAAAAACCTCCCAACCAAAAAAGCCCAGGACCAGATGGATTTAATGCATTATTCTACCAGACCTTCAAAGAAGACCTGATACCAATATTCCTCAAACTATTCCATAAAATAGAAACAGAAGAAACATTACCTGACTAGTTCTATGAAGCCACAATTACTCTGATACCTAAACCTCACAAGGACCCAACCAAAAAAAGAGAATTTCAGACAAATCTCGCTTATGAATATTGATGCAAAAATACTCAATAAAATTCTTGCAAACTGAATCCAAGAACACATCAAAACCATAATTCACCACAATCAAGTAGGTTTCATCCCAGGGATGTAAGGTTGCTTCAATATACAAAAATCCATTAATGTAATCCACTATATAAGCACAGTCAAAGAAAAAGATCATATGATCATCTCCTTAGATGCAGAAAAAGCATTTGAGAAAATACAACATCCCTTCATGTTAAAAGTATTGGGGAGATCAGGAATTCAAGGCCCATTCCTAAACAAAATAAAAGCAATTTACTGGAAATCAACAGCTAATATCAAATTAAATGGAGGCATACTTGAAGCAATCCCACTAAAATCTGGGACAAGACAAGGATGCTGACTCTCCCCATATATATACAATATAATACTTGAAGTACTAGCTAGAACAATAAGACAACAAAAATACATCAATGGGATACAAATTGGCAAAGAAGAAATAAAGGTATCACTATTTGCAGATGATATGACAGTATACATAAGCAGCCCTAAAAATTCTACCAGAGAACTTCTCCAGCTGAAAACAACTTCATCAAAGTAGTTGGATATAAAATTAACTCAAATAAATCAGTAGCCTTCCATTATACAAAAGATAAACAGGCTGAGAAAGAAATTAGGGAAACAACACCCTTCACAATAGACACAAAGAATATTTTAAAAAAATCCTGAGGTAACTCTAACCAAACAAGTGAAAGACCTGTATAACAGTAACTTAAAGTCTTTCAAGAAAGAAATTGAAGAAGATCTCAGAAAATGGAGAGATCGCCCATGCTCGTCGATTGGCAGAATTGATATGGTAAAAATATCCATCTTACCAAAGGCAATCTACAGATTCAATGCAATCCCCATCAAAATCCCAACACAATTCTTCAAAGACATGGAAAGAACAATTCTCAAATTCATCTGGAAATGCAAAAAAACAAGAATAGTGAAAACAATTCTTAACAATAAAAGAATGGCTGGGAAAATCACCATCCCTGACCTCAAGCTTTACTACAGAGCAATAGTGATAAAGACCTGTGTGGTATTGGTACAGAGACAGACAGGTTGATCAGTGGAATAGAATTGAAGACCCAGAAATAAAATCACACAGTTATGGACACTTGATTTTTGACAAAGATGCCAAAAATATACAATGGAAAAAAGAAAGCATCTTCAATATACAGTGCTGGTCTAACTGGCTGTCTGTATGTAGAAAAATGAAAATAGACCCATATTTGTCACCTTGCACAAAGCTCAAGTCCAAGTGGATCAAGGACCTCAACATAAAGCCAGATACACTGAATCTAATAGAAGAGAGAGTGGGAAAAAGCCTTAAATCCATTGGCACAGGGAGAAATTTTCTAAACAGAACCCCAATGGCTCACACTCTTAAGATCAAGAATTGATAAATGTGACCTCATGAAACTGGAAAGTTTCTGTAAGGCAAAGGATATAGTCAATATGACAAACCAGCAACCTACAGATTGGGAAAAAATCTTCACTAACCCCACATCTGATAGAGGGCTAATATCCAAAATATATAAAGAACACAAGAAGATAACTACCAAAAAAACAAACAACCCAATCAAAAATTGAGGTATAGAACTAAACCGAGAATTCACAACAGAGGAATCTCTAATGGCTGGGAAGCATCTAAAGAAATGTTCAAAGTCCTTAGTGATCAGAGAAATGCAAATCAAAAGGACCCTGAGATTATACCTTATATTAGTCAGAATGGCTAAGATCAAAACCTCAGGTGACAACATATTTTGGCAAGGATGTGGAGAAAGAGGAACACTCCTCCATTGCTGATTGGATTAAAAACTGGTACAACCATTCTGGAAATCAAACTGGAGGTTCTTCAGAAAATTGGAAATAGATCTACCTGGAGATCCAGCAATACCACTCTTGAGAATATACCCAAAAGAAGCCCCACCATGCCACAGGGACACCTGTTCCACTATGTTCATAGTGGGCTTGTCTGTGATAGACAAAATCTGGAAACAACCCAGATGCCCCACAACAGAAGAATGGATACAGAAAATGTGGTTCATTTACACAATGGAATACTACTCAGCTATTAAGAATGAGGACATCCTGAGTTTTGCAGGCAAATGGATGGAACTAGAAAATATCCTGAGTGAGGTAACTCAGACCCCAAATGAAATGCATGGTATGTACTCACTACTAAGTGGATATTAGCCCCCCCCCAAAAAAATACAGAATACCCAAGATATAGTCCACAGAACTCCAAAAGGTCAACAAGGTGAAAGGCCCAAGTGAGGATGCCTCAGTCCCACTTGGGAGGGAGAAGAAAGCAATCACAAGGGGGGAGGGAGGGAGAGACCTGAGAGAGAAAGTGGACAGGGGGTGGGGGAAAGAGGGGAATCTGATCTGGTATTGGGTGAGGGAACAGGACTGAAGCCCTGAGGGCCAGCAGAAAGAATGGAAACAGGCAACCTAGGGAGGTAGGAGGTTGGGGGGGTTGGGCTCCAGAATGCACCAGAGATCTAGGAGGTGAGAGACTCTCAGGACTCAAAGGGAGGGACCTTAGATGAAATGCCTGACAGTAGGGAGAGGGAACTTGTAGAGCCCACCTCCAGCAGG
Source organism: Uromys caudimaculatus (assembly GCA_028551405.1). Taxonomy (NCBI): domain Eukaryota; kingdom Metazoa; phylum Chordata; class Mammalia; order Rodentia; family Muridae; genus Uromys; species Uromys caudimaculatus. Next base: position 4,559,334 of record CM052722.1, read on the forward strand.
AAGACAGGGCATCAAATGAGGGAGGGGGTTGCCATCCCACAGTCAAAACTCTGACCCATAATTGTTCCTGTCTGAAAGAACTACAGGGATGGAAATGGAGAGGAGCCTGAGGAAAAGAAGGTCCAGTGACAGGCCCAAAGATCTTATCATGACTGCCCTCCGAAAGACCCAATAAGCAGTTTAAAGAGTCAGATGCAAATATTTAAATCCAACCAATGGACAGTAGCTGCTGACCCCTGTGGTTGAATTAGGGAAAAGCTTGAAGAAGGTAAGGAGGACAACAACCCTGTAGGAGGACCAGCAGTCTCAATTAGCCTGGACCCCCGATATCTCTCAAACACTGGATCACCAAACAGGCAGCATACACCAGTTGATATGAGGCCCCCAACATATATACAGCAAAGGACTGCTGGGTCTGGGTTCAATCAGAGAAGATGAACCTAACCTCAAGAAACTGGAGGCCCCAGAGAGTTTAGAGGTCAGGTGGGGTGGGGGTTGGGGGTGAGAACATCCTCGTGGAGACAGGAGGTGGGGAGGAGGTATGGGATGTGGAACAGTCAGAGGGTGGATGAGGGGGAGGAATAAAATGTGGAGTGTAAAAATAAATAAATAAATAAAAGACACACTTCCTCCAACAAGGCTACACCCTCTAATCCTTCCCAAACAATTCTACCAACTAGGAACATACATTCATATCTATGAGCCTCTAGAGGCTATTCTCATTTAAACCAACACACAGTGTCTCTTAGCCCTGGCTGAAGTAGTTCATTATGTAGAACAGGCTGGACTTGAACCCACAGATCTGCCCATCTCTGCCTCTGAGTGCTAGGATTAAAGGTATGCAGCACCATGCCTGGCCAAGTTACTTATGTCTTTGAGCCTTTTCACCGTTTGTAGATGAGGCTAGTATGCCTATATAGACTATCCCCCAGCATTGTTATGAAAATAAAACATAACTTTGTGCTAGAAGAAAAACTGCCTGTTTTGTAAATCTGAAGAAGAATAATGTAGCATACAGTTCTGCCGTTATCATTTTATAGTGAAGACTTTTAAGGAAGACTCTAAGGGACATTACCAAAAAATAAAGGGACCAGGAATGAGGTCACCAAAGGAAACACGCAACTTGAGAAAAACATTGGTGCCACTTATAGGATCATTTATACCAGTGATTCATCTGATGGCAGCTTCACACAGGCCCACAGGCACAAGGCAACCCTGCATATGAGTTGCCATGGCAACTGCCAACCAGAACCTGAAAATTTCAGCAGCTAACAGTATCAATCATCATGTGAAAAGGGTCAGAGAAAACTGGAAGAAAAAAAAATTGTATCTCACAAAGGCCATGGGAACAACTATAGTAAGGCTGCTCTGTAGCAGATGTTTTTAAAGTGTTGCTGCTCCAGTCACATCATCAACATTATCATGGATCTGATTAAACATGCAGATTGGGGAGCCCCTACCCAGATAGGATGCATCACACACTCTAGGACTGGAGACCAATCAAAATCTGAATGGTGACAAAAGTTACAGATGAATCCAATGTAGTCAAAAATTTAAGAACCAGTTTTGACTTCCACTATCCAGATATACAATGTGGAGATATTAAAGAAACTGAAATAAACATTTTCAAATGGAAGCAAAGTAGGTTTTCATATTTTACCTATGGTTCAGTTGAATAGAGATGGTAAAATAACAATAGAGAAAAGTCTAAAGTCACTTATCTATTTATACACAACAATCACAAATTTGGTAATGAAAAACAACACATGTTCATTATCTCACAACTTAACTGGTTCTTCTGTTGTATGTTTTATAATGCTGTAGTCATGGTATCAGTCAAGTCTGGCGTTTCATCATGGACATAACAAGAGAGGATCTGATTTAAAGCCCCTCAGTTGTTGTCAGAGTTTACTCCCTTGTATCTGTAGGATGGCATCTTGCTTTTTAAAAACCAACTATGGAAAGAAATTGCTAACACTGGTAGTGGATACATTAAAGGAGAGAAGACAGTAAAGTATGGGTAAAATGAAAGTGGAGATGGGGAATAGTGGGGAGCCAAATTGTTCCCACTTGAAAGGGATGGAGAAATAACGAGTTGGAAGAAGGCTTAACCAAAATGAATAGTGTATCAAAAAGCTATATGGAAACCCAGGACCTTCCAATCCCCAAACAAAAGGTGTCTTGTGTAATATAGGGCAATTTTGGAACTATCAACATATTACCTATCCAACTTCCTGTTCCTTGAAAGGAATTCACAGGTTTAATCTACATCCATGGTGATGAGATTATTGAAAATCATGAACATAAGGAGGTAGAGATTGTGGCAGGTATGTTAAAGTTGATCTGCCACAGTCTTCCTGCCGATTCATGTCTTTATGTGTGTACCAAATTGTCCAAAATTTTCATGACAGAGTCAGCCTAAGTTCGAAATCTCATCTTCTAATACATAGCCAAGTGTAAATGAGGTTTCCAGGGTGGTGGTGGTCATTTATTGGCTTCTGCGCAGGAGCATAGTTCTCTCCAGTGGAGAATTTAAGAAACTAAAGAGAGAAATTGCTGCTCTCCAGAACACCAACATTCAATAATGAACCATGGGGCAATCATTACACACATTCCAGTTCAACCATGAGAAAGGAAAAGAATGGTCTACAGAAATTGTGAAAGGAAGTCAGAAAATATTTAGTGTAGTTTCACTTGGTTTCAAGGTCCAAGAATTGTTTTTCTTGCCTCAGAAGAACCTCCATCCCCTGTACCCTTGGATCCACGCTGAATCATCTTCCTTCTTCATGAAAGAAAGCATGGTTGGTAGCTAATTATTTCCCTCAGCTTCCTTCCTGCTGACATCAATGTGGCAATTCAACAGTCTTCATTCATTCACTTTGTAATGTTTGTCTCTTTCAATTCAAGCTGCCTGTGCTTCCTATGAAGTGACTTTCTCAAAATCATTGTAGACTTCATGCTAACTTTTTGGTGTTTGTTTCTTAAATGTATTTAAGTGCTTTGCCCACATGAATGTCTATGCACCATCTGTGCACCTGATACCTGTGGAGGCCAGAAGAAGGCATTCAATCAACTGGAGCTGGAGTTTCAGTAAGCTGTCAAGTGGGTCTTAGGATTTGAACCCCGGTCTTCTCGATAAGCAGCAAGTGCTTTTACCTGCTAAACTACCTATTCAGCATGTTATTCACTTCTTTATTAGCAAAAGGCACACACAGATTTTCCAAGAAAATACTTTCCAATAAATTCTTGAGCTCTGGTGAAAGGGAGTATTATAATTCAGCCTCCAAGCTATTGCTGAGTGAATCACCTGTGTGACATACCCTCACTCTATACACATGTGCTAAAACACTCTGTCCTTGGGTTTTCTGAGATTTTAGCAAAAGGCTGTAGTCACATTAACTTTATTTCCACAGGAAAAAGATATTATTTGGGTACTCTTTACCATCTAAAAAGAACAGATTTTTCAAAATCATAGATCCATGTTAAATTTTTGTCCTGTCTTTATCTCTTCATCTCTCCTTGTATTTTCCTATAAGGAAGTCAGGTACTGCCCTTAATAAATCACTTGTAAACCTCATAGCTAGAAAAACAGGTTCACCACATTTGCATAGATTCAGAAGACTCCCACGTAGCAAGTGTTCCCATTTCTCCAGCTTCTAATTAATAAGTTTTGTTTACTTTGAGCTCTTACCAGAAATCTCCAATTCTAGTGTTCTAACAGATCAGCCAAGGCAATTTAGGCTTTCTTCACCATGTTTCTCTATGTTCTTTCACTGGCCACCCATTGATCAATTTCAAAGCCATTCATACATGCTTACACATTTATCATTGAAATATCCCCATTCTAGTATCAAAATATTTAGTTTTCTATACCTATGTAACAAACTACCAGAAACTGATATTGACAAAGAGCATTATCATTTATAAAGTTTATATTCTAGAATCACGACATAAAATTTTGAAAATGTGATATTTGAAGTGACCTCATGCTTTTGTGTCAGGCCAAATTAATAGCTATACTCTGCCACATGTGGCCTATAGGCCACAGTTTGGACATGCCTACCTAACCAGTAAACATTTGCTTTCTCCATTTCTATAGATCAGAGTTAAGAGCACTCCTCAAACTTGATCCTCCACTTATGGTCTCCCAGGGGTGGTATCAAAATGTCATCATTCAGAACTAGGGTCTCATCAGAATCTCCACTAAGGAATAATTTCTTTCTAAATTCCTGTAGTCATTTTTATACTTTACTTCCTTCTTAGCTGGAGATTCATGCAAACTTGTTTCTTTGTAGGTAGCAGTGGAGAATGAGCTGCTAATCTCATTGTCTCTGCATTTTGCCCCCTTCCATGTTAACGTAGTCATTGATACTGCTATTGATCTAGTCTTGTTTATGCAGTCATTTCTAGGAGAGATTGCTTCACAGCAGACTTCCTAGAATTCTGATTCTCACTGTCCTTCTGCCCTCTCCTTCCTCAGTGTTTCCTGAGCCATAAATGTATGAGTTGTGATGTACATGTGTCCACTGGGGCTGGGCTCCTGATGATCTATTGATCTGCATTGTGTCCAGCTGTAGGATTGTGTGATGATCTCCATTTGTTGTAAAGAGAAGCTTCTTTGTGAGTATAAGATTAAGATTTGGAAAGTAGTGGTAGTAGATATTCTCCTTGCCTTGGTCTCTTGTGCTTGTGCCTCTCTCTCTCTCTCTCTCTCTCTCTCTCCACAAATGTCAGAAAGGAAGTCTTCAACATCTTGAAGCTGTAGATAGAGGTATTTGTGAGCCTCTGATAAAGTGATAACAACTCGTGACCCTGAGCCAGATGTACAGCTCCCAATAAAAGAGTGTTTTATAAAGGCACAATCATAAGAAGATAGGAATTATTGGTGTTACCTTAAAAATTGTTTGTAGAACTAGAGAGGTGGCTCATTAGTCAAGGGCATTTGTTGCTCTTGCAGAGGACCTGGGTTCAACTCCCAGCACATACATGATGGCTTCCACCATTTATAACTCTAGCTCCAGGGCATCAAAGCACCCTTGTCTCTGAAGACATCAGACAAATACATACTGTATAGCAATACATTCAAACAAAATATTGTAATCTTAAAAATAAAATAAAAATTTAAAATAATCTGTTTGCTACACTGATCTTATTAAACAATTAACCAAGCTAATGACATTTTGAGGAGACACTCTTTTTATTAAGGACATGTGTAAATCCATACCTAGATGTGACACTGCAGGGCAATGCAAAGGTTTGTTCATCTTGATTCTTGATGGAACCATTTCAGGCTTAACTAAAATTTAACTCCTCAATGGAGAATCCCATGGAAAATTACACAGCTCCAGTGTAGGAGCCAAGGTCAGGATGTCCTAGCTAACCTAGCTTCTGTTAAACTGCCTTTTGGTATAGAATCCCCTCTAGCTAACTGCTTATTTTAGCTTCCGTTAAACTGCTTGCTTCAACTGCTGACTTTTATGAGTACCCCTCTCTGCCAACTCTAACCCCACAGATGCCAATCAAGGTGCCAGGACATGGTTTCTGCCTTTAACAACTCCATATTCTGACCACTTGGGGCCACATCTAGGTCCCAAGCACTTTGGTGTATTTCCAGGTATAAACTGTGTCTGAGGGGTCATCTCTAGTGAGTTACCCATAACACTATAACATCCCTAGCTTAACACTTGCCAAACTAAAACAACACACACACACACACACACACACACACACACACACACACGTATATGATATATGTATATCATGGGTTTTGTGAGTCAGGAGTCCAGGCCTGAATGAAATCACAAAGTTGCCATCAGGCCATCAGCCAGAACTGCTTACTTCTAAAGGCTCAAGTGGGGAATGCTACTCAGGTTATTCAGATTTTTGGTAAAATCTTTCATTTGGGGCTGTAGTATTCATGTCAGCTAAGAGAAGGAGAGAGGGGGAGAGAGAGAGGGAGAGAGAGAAGGAGAAAGAGAGAGAGAGAGAGAGAGAGAGACAGAGAGAGAACACTATTGTTCTAAATATTATTATTTGTATTTAGGAGACTGAAAATAACCCAAATTTTCACTTCCTTGGCTATGCACTGCAATCAAATGAAAGAATATATTGCATGTTCCCACACAACACCCTGGTCCTTTCATCCCAGCTGGCTGGCCGGCCAAGCACCTGTGAGCAATGGTCAAGGTGCTTTTATCTCGTGGAGCTCTGAGTCTCCACCCAGCTCACTAAGTTCCCACTGGTGGGTCACTACCACGCCAGCCCCATGCTTCAATGCCCCCATGACCTCTGTGGTGCACATCAGGCAAACCCACACTTTGCTGCTGTACCTTTCTCTCTGGAACCCAGATGAGCCGCAGCACAAAGGAAAATGCAAGACAAACTTAGATCAGAAACAGTAGTAACTCAATCTCTGGGCTCAACAACTAAAACCTAATCTTTTAAACCTTATCAAAGTCTGATTCCTCTGGTGGCAAATTCTTGTGGATCCGCCATACCAGGAGACTCTACTAGCTACATCTTACTTACATGCTGTCCCTGTTCCAAAAGGACCCTCTCTCTCTCCTGCTTCCTCTCTTCCTCTTTCTGACCTGGAAGGCCCTCCTCCATGCCCAGTGATTGATTGGCTCCTTTATTCATTAGGGGATTGTTTCATAAGAAGTCACAGGTATAACTCACTCCTTGTCTGAAGCCCCTCCCAAGAGGGCAGAATTAGCAGAATACCAACAGCCCCAGGGCTATCCACAACAGCTTAGGCTGGAATAGAGTAAAATCAGTAGTTTATAAAAGTGATCCAATCACTAGTGTCTCCCAGGAATGAGTGCCATGAGAGTGATTAAAAGAGTACTCATGTGAAAAAAACCATAGGATGCATATGTTAAATAAGGTTAGCTTTCAGTTACATATGGTACCTGGGGTGTAGAAGAAAAAAATCCTAATGGATTTACTCCAGTTTTCAGTAGATATTAAAAAAAAAAACCTAAAACCTAAAAACAAACAGAAACACAAACCCACATGTACCACTTAGCTGTGATAGACCATTTGAAACCATCTTGGCGTCACAGTCCGTTTATTCTCTCAGCTGTTGTGGCAAAAATATAGCTGTGTATCAGTAGGCTCTTTGTGCAGATATTCTGATAGTGTATCATCTCCTGCTAGAATCTGAAGTCTCTCTCTTTGGTCCTCTGTCCTATGCCCTTACTGCAGCCTTCATGATCCAGATACTCAGACAAATCAAAATCTGTAGAGGAAACTGTTTCCTCATGGGAAATGACAGACAGTGGATAAATCTTTCCTCTTCATAAACAGAATATGCCCAGTAAAATCCTTATAAATTTCTGGAGGCATCTCCTCGGGGGTCAAGTTCCACTTACCTAGAGTTCTGTGGCTCTTAGCTCAACAGTGTGGTTTAATGTTAGTTCTCCCTTTCAGTTTTGCTCTCTTTGTTCCTTCCCTGCTCCCAGGCAGAGGAAATGCAAGCAAATAAGCATTAGCAGCCTCAGGCTCTGTTTTGTGCTGCATCCAACTTACAAATGTAAGTAAATTGTGCCAGATCGGTTTCTTCTTTGGCTTAACCTTCTAAAGTGAATTATATATTATATACTATAGACATCACACACACACACACACACACACACACACACACACACACACACACACACACACACACACGATATTTTGAATGTTTAAAGATTTGTAGCATTTGAAAACTAAATGCCATGTGGACGAGGTTTCAAGTAGCATTCCATTTCTTTAGGGGTGTGTAGGGCTGTTTAAATGGTTTACCTGATCTACATTTAAATTTGGTAAGTGGTATCTGTCTAGAAAATCATCCATTTCATTAAGATTTTCCAATTTTGTAGAGTATAGGAAGACCTAATGATTCTCAAATGATTCTAATGAGTCTCAAATGGAAATGATTCCATTTGAGGGAATGACCAACCAATAACTGATCCAACTTAAGACCTACCCCACAGGCAAGAACCAATCCTTGACATTATTAGTGATATTCCATTATGCTTGCAGACAGGAGTTTAGCATGGCTGTCCTGTGGGAGGCTCCACCCAACAGCTGGCTCAGAGAGATGCAGACACCCATAGCCAAACAGTGGATGGAGCTGAGGAACTGTCATGGAAGAAGAGGAAGAAGGATTATGGGTCCTGAAGGGGATAGGAACTCCACAGGAAAATCAACAGAGTCAATTAACCTGGACCTTTGTGACTCTCAGAAAAACTTAACCACCAATCAAAGAACATAGATGTGCTGGACATAAGCCTTTCCGCACATATGTACCAGACGTGTAGCTTGGTCTTCTTGTGGGTCCTGAACAACTGGAACAGAGGCTATCCCAAAAGCTGCTGCCCATACATGGGATATGTTCTTCTAGTAGGGCTGCTTTGTCTGGCCTCAGTGGGAGAGGAAGCGCCTAGCCTTGCAGAGATTCGAAATGCCAGGTTTGTGGGGAGGATACCCAGGGAGGCCCCACCTGCTCAGAAGAGGAGATGAGGTGGGGGAAAGGATTATTGGAGGAGTTGACTGGGGGTGGTTCAGTGAGCAGGATGTAAAGTGAATAAGTAAAAGATAAATATATATATTTTTTAAAAAGATACATTCCAAACACAGTTGGTAGGATGTCATAATATGTGAAGAAGACACTTTGAAAAGAGACGAAAATGGGCGTGTAAAGCTAGCATGTGAGTGATGCAAAATTAGATAAAGGCAATAGAAGAGTAGCTTTTTAACCACAGGCTTATTGAAATATAATTGGCAAGAAATAGGTTGCAAGTACGGTACTAGATAATTTGGCCATAGGAAGGAATTATAAACAATCAAAATAATAAGCATATTCATCACTCTTCAACATTCCTTTGTGTCCTTCTTATTCTTCATTTCTTTCCCAGTTCCAACTCCCCTTATAGGGAAAATCTCTGTCTTATTATCTGACATTGTAGATTAAATTTTCTAGAATTTTACATAAGTAAAATCATATAATACCTCCTAATATGCATTCTTTTGTCTAGCATCTACTGGTCAGAATAATGAGTTTGAGACTCATCTACATTTTCTTGTGTATAAATAGTCCACTCCAATTGTAGGATGAAAACCACAATGACTATTTGTATCTCAAAAATTAATATTTGGGGTACATCACTTCTGAACACATGTGCTACTTATGCTCTGGTATTTAGCTGTGTTCTAAGAAACTGTTTCTATGATTTTGTTTACATTTAGTCCATGTATACTTGCATGGTCTTAATGGAACTCCTATACACAATGTCGCAAACTTTTCTTTAAAGAAAAGTTTGTGATATTGTGTATCTTACTCTCCCATTTTTATGTAGTGTGCTTTTATTTTCTAAAATGATGTATTGATGTTAATAGGAAAATATCTATATGTGGCTTAGACTTATTTCTCTAAAATGAAATAGGCTGTAGAAGTAGCCTGTCCAGAGGTGTCATGGCAGCTCTGTGAAGTCTTCTGAAATAAACACCTTAGTTCCATTCATTTCCTAATTGTAAGGTGAAGGCTACTAGGGCATTCGTCATCAAATCCATATTCCATCTGTCCTAGGTAAGGTGGTCCTGTTTTAATCACCTTCCTTTGGGGACCATATAGTATTTTCTTCTTACTACACTGGGACTGCTAATTCATATCTTCAAGCAAAAGTTGAAACTCTAGTCTTTTGACTAGACCTTGTACAAGCCACACTTTCATTTCATCATTTTTATTTTGTATATATACGTATGTGGTGCTCATGTATATATGTGTTCGTATGTGTGTGGACGCACATGTGTGCAGATACAGGTAGAGGACTGACATTGACATCAGGTATCTTCACACATCTCTCCTCACATCATTTTTTGTGGCACAATCTCTTGTTTAACTTGGTGCTAGATGATTCTGACTAGTCTAGGTAGCCAGTCTGCTTCAGAGATCCCCTGTGTCTGCCTTTTGAGTACTAGATTTACAGGTGACTGCCATGTAAGCCAGTTTTTATGTGCATTCTGGAGATCAAAGCTCTGGTGTTCACATTGCAAGAGCAAATATTTTATTCCCTGAGTCATCTCTCCAGTTCAACTATTATTGAAAAAATAAGAAGAAAGGTCCATGGCTCAACTGGTAAACTGGTTGCCATGAAAGCATGAAGACTCAAGTCTGGATCTCCAGTAGCTACATAAAAAGCTGGTGTAGCAGTAAACTGGTTGTCGTGAAAGCATGAAGACTCAAGTCTGGATCTCCAGTAGCTACATAAAAGCTGTGTATAGCTGTGTGTCTATAGTCCCAGTATTGGGAAGGCAGGGAGAGAAGCATCCATTGGTCTTCCTGACCAGTTAGTTTTTCTAGTGAACTCTAGGTTCAATGAGAGACCCTATCTCAAAAAAAAAAGGTGAAAAAATGACTGAGAAAGACACCAGATGTTGACATCTGATCTTCACATATATCCACAAACACCTGCATATGCACCCATGCGCGCGTGCGCGCACACACACACACACACACGTGCAGGGTGAGGGTGGGGAAATAACAGGAGACTAGATATAGGAAAGACACTATAATTCTCTGTCATATTTGGCAAAGAATTTTTATGTAAGTATTATGAGTGTCATGTTGTTCATAGACATGGTATAAGGCTTAAGGAAGGTTTCTCCCCTGGGAGCAGGGGCTAAAAAGCTGTGTAATATGAGTGTGGTGATCACCTCCTTGCATTTCTTTAAAATGATATTCTGGGAATGCAACACTGAAGATTGACTATAGGAAAGAAAAGTAACACTTCAAAAATACTTAAGGAGATTCCTTGGTCTTGGTAGTAGACAATTTAGAGAACATGTATAGCAAAGCAAGTATAAGGTAAGGTAAGGAACCTGGGGTACTATGTCTGAGTTATGCATTGAAGAGTGTTTTGCTATTGATGGTAGGCATGTAGAACCTCATATGGGTGGGCTCAGCCTGATGTGTAGGGGAACCCATATCAAAGAAGACAGAGTAACTGGATCCAAAATGGACCAAGCCTCTGTTTCCAAGTTCTTGAGCCAAGTCCTTGTGAGGAAAATGAGATAATCTCAACCCCAGTCCTATATTTCTTTGCCTGCTCATATAGCTTAAATATGTTCTATCTTTTTATACAGCAAAAATTTAATTAGAAAACCTAATGCACTAAAGAAAAAAATATGGGGGAAATAGGTCAGAACAATATCATTCATTGTTCGTGTGTGTGTGTGTGTGTGTGTGTGTGTGTGTGTGTGTGTGTGTCTGGGAGAGAGAGAGAGAGAGAGAGAGAGAGAGAGAGAGAGAGAGAGAGAGAGAGAGAGAGAGAGAGATTTCATATTCATGTGCATGCTGGTGTATTTATCCATGGGTACATGTGGAAACCAGAAGCTGTTATGAGGATGCCTTTCTCAATGGTTTCTACATCTTTTCTTTTTAAATAGATTCTCTCTCTGAACCTAGTGCTTCCTGATACAATAAAACTGAAGTGAAGTATAATGGGAAGATGAGGCATACTTGTTCTAAGGATAGCTTAATCTGTATACCCAGTTCCTCAACCAGTCAGCTTTATATGCTAAAATGCCGGCTAATTTAAGAGAATAGATGCTTGTTAATAGAATGGAAAACCATTGACTCAGAATGTCCTAATAAAGACTGGTTTGTTTAATCAATGTGCTTTTTTAAAGGCTAACTTTTCTCTTCACATTTTAAAAACAGTGTTATAAATTAGCATACAAAGCAATGGATTTCATTGTTCTTATTCATCCCAGTTCTCCACTCTTCTTCACTGCCACACCCCCATTCATCTTCCTCTTCATCATTTTCCATTTCCATACAACTCTCTTTGTAAATCCTTCTTACACTTCCATTTCATTTAATCTATCTTGTCTCTTTCTCATGATAACTTTCTTAGTTTTGTAACTACCTTCCATATAAAAGATTTATTTCCAAATAATGATTTTTATTTGTCTTTATTTCTAAGCCTGGCTTATTTTGATTAATATAAAGGTTTCCAGATCCATCCATTTCCCTGAAAATGTCATGATTTCATGTTTCTCTATGCTTGAATAAAATTCCACAGTGTGTGTGTGTGTGTGTGTGTGTGTGTGTGTGTGTGTGTGTATGTGTGTAAAATTGTCTTAAACTATCTATCTGTCAATGGACATCTAAGCTATTTCTAACCTATTGTGAATAGTGTAGCACTAAATGAAGATATTCAAGTATCTCCTTAGTAAGACTTTGGGTATATACCCAAGAATTATATATCTGAGTTATATGCTAATTCTATTTTAAATTTTTTGGGAAACCTTAATACCAATCTCCATCGTGGTTATACCAGTTTATATTCATTCACACTACCCATTGTTATCTTTTCCTCTTGATGTTAGGCATTGTGACTGGGGTAAGAGGGACTCTCAAGGCATTTTTGTGATGGGTACAGTAATTGACATTTTTCCAAATATTTATTGGGCCTCTGTATTTTTCTTTAGAGATAGGTCAAGCTAATTCACTCATTTACTAATTTAAAAGCTTTGATTTTGTGTTTAAATTTTTTGTAGTTCTTTTTTTCCTAGATATTAATACCCTATATGATGTTCAGTGGGTAAAGATAGTCTTCTATTCCATGGGCTGCATCTTCCCTCTGATGTTTCTTTTGTTATGGGAAATGAAGCTATATTATCTGACAGAACAGAATCTGAATGACCTCTACCTAAATCTCTACCGACTTGCATTCCCCTTTGAAACTTCATAAACATGGCCTCTATTGTCCATATTTTTCTAAGCATTCTTGTCTTCTAAGATCCTACCAGAAATGGTCAGTTAAGACTTGCTTACAGCATTCAAGGGCTTTTCTAGGCAAAATTTCTAAACTGTTCCTCATTCTTTCGGCAGACCAGTTCCAAAGACCTAAAGACTATTTGGTCAGGTCTATCACAGCAATGACCCCACTCCTGCTATCACTTTTCTGTATTAGTTACTTATCTCACTGCTTAGACAACACACATGACAAAAGCATTTGAAGGAAGAAAAGTATATTTGAGCTTATACTTTCAGGAGAATACAGATCCTCATGAGAGGGAAGGAGGTCTGGCAGTAGGTACAGGGCATTTCTGGTTACATTGTATCCAAAGTAGGGAGACGGGTAATGATGAGTGTTGGTGCTCAGCTATCTTTATCCTGTTTATACAGTCTAGAAATTCAGGCCATAGAATGATATTATCCATATTTAGAGTGGATCTTCTCACCTCCATTAATTAAGGTATTTTATTTATGTTACTGTGAGTAGGATATTTTTCGTAATTTCTTTCTAGACAAGTTTATTAGTGTTATATTAAAAGCTGCCAATATTTTATGATGATTCCCTACTACTCTGTCTTAAGGTATACAGTTATCAGATATTAGAGTTTTCTGGTGGAGTCTTAAGTCTAGGTTTGTACCATCTATAAATAGGAAAAATTTAACTTCTTCCTTTCCTACTTGTATCCCTTTTACTTCTTTCTCCTAGTTTAAGATTTAAGCACTATATTAACAGTAGAGAGTATAAACATTTTTGCCTCAACCCACAGTTTAGAGGAAGTGTTTTCAGTTTTTCTCTATTTAGTATTATATAATGTTGGCTAGAAGCTTGTCATGTACAACCATTATTATGTTGAGGCACATTCCTTCTATGCCTACTTTTCTCAGAGCTTTTCTCATGAAATGATGTTAAATTTTGACAAAGGTATTGTCTGTATATATTAGATGATTATGTTATTTATGTTCTTTAGTCTATTATATTATGTTTATTGTGTGGGCTGAATAACTACATATCTTATGCAGTGCTTGCTCAACTGCCATGCCTTGGTTTATGCTCATCTTAAAATATTCTTATTTATTTACCAATTCTAAAAGACAACTTTTCCAGATGGAAATAGAGGAAAAGAGGAAATACAGTATAAATGCCAGGTCAAACCATATCAATTAGAGGTATGAGAAGTAATACATGAAATAGTATACATATAATAGTATAATAGTATATAGTAATAATAGTAAGAGTGAACACTTATAAAAGGATATTCAGGTAAGACGTGAGCTACAGTAAAACAAGCAATTTAAGTGCATAAGTATAAATAAAAAGTAAGAATAAGATAAGAATAAAAGCTGTGGGATGAGCACTACATTTATTTTGGTGTATAAGGATAACTATTTGTAATACAAGTAGGGTTTATTTGTTTTAAGAAAGTGGTAGTAGCAGGTTCTCTTCTGAGATGTATGACCTCACTAGCTACAGCTAATCGGCGAGTTTTTCTATACCAGGCATGAATTGCATCCTATTGAGCAAGCCTTGTGTTCAATTAGACAGCTGTTGGTTACTGCCAAGATATAAATGCCACAGATGTACCTTTAGGTGTTGGAGCATCTCTGAAGTCCTCGTGGCTGGCAGGCAAATGATCCTGGTGAGGTAAAAATGAAACTTGGTTCAGCCCAACTAGGTACCTGGTGCTGGGCCAAACTTCTAGTCTGATACCAGTTGGTTTGGTTTATTTTAGCCATGTTCAAGCATAGCACAATTTTGGAAAAAGAGTTTTCTGATAACAGCTAACTCAGTCTCTGTGAGTATAGCAGGCTTAAGACATATTTACATTGAAATTCTTTATAAAGCACAGCTAGCTTCTTTCACAAAGATGGGTAATGCTGACTCAGAGATAGTGCCCAAGATTTAGGGTCTAGGGAGAATAACAGATAAACATCATGCCCATGGTTGTCAGGATTGACATGGCCCTAAGATAACACAGATGTCACTTAGGCTGTTGTAAAGTACAACTAACATCACTAATAAGAATGGGTTGTATAGCCTAGAAACAATGTTCAAGATTTAAGGGGAAATTGTCTGGGGTAAGTAGGACATAAATTCTGTGAGATATGGGTGGAGCCTTGCTCAGTGGGTAGCAAAAGATAACCAAGTTATAAACTACAGTTTTTTCCAACATTCTGGGAGAACATGTAACATCTTCATTTGAAGAAAAAAACCATGCATGTTTAACTTCTCCTGGCTTCTTCAGTGTTTGTGAGCACAAGGGCATTTTGCCCTCTACAGTTACAAATGTCTTGTTATGCTGATCATTGTTATGGCTTATAGCAATCACAGCTGGTAAGACTATTGATTACGTTCCTACATTGGCAGCTTGCATAGCAGCTTCCAGTATTACAGAAGCTATTGCTCTTGAAGGAGGCTTTGGGTTAGATTCAGCTCAATTCCTCTGAGTCCTATGTCCAAAGTGCATAGTGTCTACAGCAATAGAGAATTACCTTTAACCTTCTGGGAAGCAATCACGGACAACATCAATAGCCTATATTGTTTTCAAAGTCTCCTGAACTCCCCTAATCAACATATCAAAAGAAGGATTCTCATGTCTGTGACTAGGTTTCCATTAGGTAGTCTTATGGTTTTTCAGGGGAGCATTATCTCTCCAATGAACAGAGATCATGAAAAAAAAAATCCCTAATAAAAATACAGAGTAAACCTACTGTAAGGGTCCCAGTGATAATTAATATAACTACAACATAATCCTTAAACCTAAGGCTAAAGCAACATCAAAGAATACTGAGCAGACAGATTATAAAAGCCATAGTAACTGGAAGTCTGCTGTTGGATTGTGTCTTCTAGGTTATACCTATAAAATCTCAACAATATGGTTTAAGTAAGACCTGAACAATGACAGCACTACTTGACAGGATAACATGAATTGGGGAAATCACACCAGCCTCACCCACTAGATGAGGAGCTAAAGGCAATTTAAAAATGCTGAAGAGAAAGAATTTGTTTTCCCCAGAAATGAACACCCTAACTGCTTATCCAATTGTACGTGACTGGTCCTAAAAAGTATCTATACAAACAGTATTAAAAGATTCAGCAGGTCCCCCTGCCCCCTCCTACACAAATACATACACACACACATATATATATATTTGTATACATGTTTATATGTATATGTATGTATGCATATATGTGTACCAATGATAACTAAAGAATAAGAGAACCTAAACTTTAAAGGAAATAGAAGTCAAAATATAATAAAAAATAAATGAATATAAATAAGAAATAAAATGAAACAGAAGATAATATAACCCCAGTCAGTAGTCTTCCCAGATGGAATGAATGTATATTTTTCCACCCCCTAAACTATTTTTTGTGACTGTTGCTGCATGACTGCTAGTATCACTAATACAAACAATATGCCTTTCCTGTTAAGACAGGTATCTATATGAGACTACTTTTTTCTGCTGGATTCCAGTCTAATAGCCCCATTTAGAACTTCACTCCTGATATTTGGGATTGTAGTCTCCATATAAGGATTTCTATGATCAAGACTTAGAGTGGGTGTGAAGGGCCTTTAGCCACTTGTATTTACCATCCTACCTTAGTAACTGGGTGTTGTCTTCCAGGTAGCTGGATTTGCTTGTGTTCATCAGAGAGTCTGTTAATTATACTTCGTGTGTTCCTGTCCTGCTACTGGTACAGAATATAGTGAAGGTGGTTCCTTCTAGAATTCTGCTCATACGGCACCCTTGACTTCATAATGGGAGACCAAATCCCTGATAACTAACATAGAACTCAGTCTGGTGTATTCTTCATTGATTGATGGCTTGTCCTGTTTACTTCTATACAGAGTAGATCTCACCTAGGTTTTTGTTTTGTTTTGTTTTGTTTTTTCTCTTTCCACTCTAGTTTTTTCTCTCATAGGAATAGAATTTATTGTTTTTCCCAGACCTTTCTCTAATTACATTGTACAAAGGGCAGCTTCTAGTCTTCTGTCTTACCCAGAAGTCTAATTGTTTTAGTTGCTTTTCTATTGATGTGATAAAACACCATGACCAAGGCAACTTACAAAGGAAGCTGTTTAATTTGTGATTTAAAACATGAGCAGGTTAGAGTTCATGGCCACCATTGTGATAGGCAGCAATAGGCAGGCTGACGTGACAAGGCAGAAAGAGCTGAGAATGGTATACATCTTTTAAAACCTTAAATCCCATCCTTAGTGACACACCTACTCCAACAAGACCACATATTTCCTGATCCTTCCCAACTAGTTTTGTCAACTGGGGACCATATATTCAAACATATGATCCTATGAGAGGCATTCCCTTTAAAACCTCCACAAAAAGACTGATTCCTATTGGCTTAAGCTAAAATAGAAGAATGAAATTTTCTGTTGAAGAACTGTCTTAGTTAGGGTTTCCATTGCTGTAAAGAGACACCATGACCAAGATAACTCTTATAAAGGACAACATTTAATTGGGGCTGGCCTACAGGTTCTGAGGTTTAGTCCATTATCATCATGGCGGGAGCATGGCAGCATCCAGGCAGGTATGACACTGGAGAAGGAGCTGAGAGTTCTACATCTTATTCTGAAGGCAAAAAGGAGAAGACTGGCTTCCAGGCAGCTAGGAGGAAGGTCTCTCAAAGCCCACCCCAACAGTGATACACTTCTTTCAGCAAGGCTGTACCTCCTAATAGTGCCACTCCCTGGGCCAAGCATATTCAAATCACCACAGGAACTGTTATTTTACTATATATCATGGCTGTACTGTCAAGATACTGATAATTCTAATGATGGGGATGATGACAATATTGCTGGTGATAATGATGCCCATTTGTATTTTAGTAGTGGTGTTTTCATAAAATGAATTAAGAAGGAACTAAGTAGAAATGAAAGATAATAGGCTTTGAATTCTGTTAGATTTAGGTTCCCAAGTTTGTTATCTATAAAATGGGAATAATGATGCCTATTGTCCTTGTTTATTGTCTTCAGTCACTGAATCTTAGAGTGGCTTCTTGTATTGAAACAACTTTTATTAAAAAGGACTTTTAGCTTCTAGCATTTCAGTCCTAAGGATGAGGACATCCTCTCTATGACATGGATTTAGCAGGCAATGTTAGATTGACATCACTCCATATTCTATACTCTTGGTTTCTCTTGCTGTCAGTTCATATTCACTCACGAGTTTATAACTAATGATTTTTTCCTTACCTCTTATGGATATAGCAAACACTGGGACATAAACAAAACTTCTCAGCAAAGTGGCTGTGGACTCAGCTTTGATGTAAGGAGTGAGATCTTGTAAATAGATTCTTTCTACCACTCCACATTTACTCTCTAACCTCCTCTCACTGTTTTTTACTTCAGGAAACTAGTGTATACACATGTCTCAATGAATGATCTTACATTCTGCCCTCTTTCTTGGCTTTAATACTAAGACTTACCTTGAGACTGGAGAGGGGCAGGGGACTAATTCTTGTAGTTTCTTCATTCTATGATTGCTTTAGGGACCAGTTGAGATTGAAGATCCTGGCAAGATAAGGTGATTTCCTCACCAGTACTCTCACTAGCTCTGTTTCCTTGCTTCAGGCATGCAAGTAGAGATAGCATTTTTACAAAGTTTTAGGTTTGTACTATCTAATATAATTTCTCTATTCCTACTTACAG
This sequence comes from Uromys caudimaculatus, assembly GCA_028551405.1. Classification (NCBI taxonomy): domain Eukaryota; kingdom Metazoa; phylum Chordata; class Mammalia; order Rodentia; family Muridae; genus Uromys; species Uromys caudimaculatus. The sequence goes on from CM052722.1 coordinate 4,577,790, forward strand.
TCTTGTAAATAACCCTCTATGAAGTCTTTATCTAGTTATTCTAATTTCAACATGCCATCTGTCTCCTGTGTAGCCCCTGACAGATACATATGCTAAGCATGTAGGTTTGAGTATCAAGTTTGTCTGATGGTGAGTTCTCCTTCACTTATGATTTACCCCTGAGAGATGGCTCAACATTCACTGAGCTGTTATAATCAGACCTTTAGACCCATGAGACTGACAGCCAGGCCCTAGATCTCAGGAAGTTTACAAAGAAATGAATTCTTCTAAGAACCAAACACCTGTCCTTTTCTACAAAAATCTACATTTTTCTTCATTCTACACTATCTAGTTTTCAAGAGTAATGTATGTAGACATAGACTACATTCAGATTATTTTGTATATACCTAGTACCTTCTACATGTTAATCATTACTGTTGATTTAATGCCCCTTTGACTATATAATATATTCTTTACTATTCCAATGATGTGTGATTTTTCTTTTTGATTCTTCCTTATGGATACATTTGTTATTTTGGGATAGTGAGATTTTGGGGATTAGGATGAAGAAAGAGGATGCAGGTGCAGCAGTTTTTTATGCACAGTGCATATAACTTCTAAAGCCTTATTATAAAAGAGCCACCAAATGGAAAGGGTTCTGACTTAGCACTTGTCACATACATATACTTAATGAATCAAACATGGAAACAGAAATGGCACTGGAAGTAAAACAAATAGTCTTGACAGCTTATTGAAATTAAATATTCATGGTATGTTTGACTTAATTGTGTTCAGAAGTGTTGAAATAAAGCAACATGGACAGGAGTTGACAGATGAGATCCCCTGGGATATGGTGTGTGGTATCAAGACTTAAAACCTTCATTGCTACCTACTAACAAGTAAGGACAGTTAAACAAACAAACAAAAGACTAAAATTCCTTTCATTTTAGAGAAAGCCAACACCCAGAGAACCAAGTCACTGTGTACATACAGCAGCTGGAGTGAAATGCCTGTGATTACTTCACACTCATCCTCCCACAGGGGTTCAGTTTAACCTGAACACTATGAGGTCCTGTCCTTTGTCCCTTTCAGGCAGGAAATAGTTTTCTACTCAACTACACATATGCACACACATCCTACCAGGTAGTGGATCAAAATCAATATTCATCAAATTTTGTGCCTCTAGCATCGTTTCTCTATACAGGCTGCTTGTTTAATACAGGACAACTTCCTCTTGAACTTCGGTTTCATCTATTTATCATTTGACACAAATGTCACCTCTTTGAATCCTCAAAGCAGCTCAGGAACATGTAGATGAGAAGCTACCATGAGTTGACAAAGAATGTCAAAAAAGAATGGTGCTTATTTGCATAGGGTTGCATGCTGAGCTTTTATCTGGACTGTTTCTATGATGGCCAGTAGAGCAGACATAAAAACAGACAGTAAATCATAAAAGGAAGACCAATGTATAAGATGCTGTGAGAGCCTGGGGAAGTAAATAAAATTATGTCTTGTCAAGGTTATAAGAACCTTGACAGTAAAGGAGATGTAGAATGGAAAAATTGCTTCATAAATCCCGAGACAAAACAGAAACATTTAAATTTTAAATCATATAGGTATCAAGTCAAAACATGTATTAAATGGTGAGCCAGTTTAATGCATGTAATTAAAGACTGGACATGCTGAGGGCCATGGCATTTCAGCAAAAATGATAATAAAGGAAAAATTCACAAAATTATGTTTCTGTTGGAGATAAGCTAAAAAACACATAAATAGTTAACTAGGAATGATATAAATTGGGATTAGAAAAAAATAGTGTTTGTTGTCAGTATTAACAGACTTATTGAGCATATATCATTCAGTTAGCAAAAGACCTGATTTTGTGTCTTTAGCTAATAAGAAAATGAGATTCAGGTCATGTAGATAAAAGAACCTTTACAGTTTCATGATCATACCTAGATATCTTCGATTACTTCCTCAGCTGGGAGAGCTAGTATTCTACACTGGAGTTGAGTTTCACAATTAATGAAGCTGTACTTACAGAAGCATGGTGCTTTTCATTTTTGGACTTCCCTGAGCTCTTTTTTTCTGAATTGTATTAAGAACACAAATGTCCAGCCAAGTAAAGAGCAGGGCTCCTTTTCAAACTTAAAATATGGGCTACTTTTCAGCGTTCTCTCTCTCTCTCTCCCCCCTCTCTCTCTGTCTCTCTCTCTCTTCCTGTTACATGCTCTTTCATTCCTTGCTTATTATTTCTAACAGGCTCAACTAGAGCCCTATGGCCTTCAACTCTCAAAGTGCTGAATCAGGGCAGAGAAAGGAACATATAAGCCAGGGGTCTTTTTGGAGTAGAAAGCACTGCAGATTAGGAAGGCTTTTGTTAATTTTGTCATGTGTAATTTGACTTAACCTACTTGAAAAGGTAAGAACTGGGAACCAGAGGACCTTTGTACTCTTAAATGAATGATAATCATAGTGCAGAATGAAGAGAGAAAAAGGATAAAAAAAAACAAAAAACAAAAACAAAAAAAAACTTGAGGCGACTCTTGGCTGGAGTTTCTTCTCAGCTAAAGTTTTGCCAATGAAACCCATATCCTTTCTAACTAAAAAAATGGTTGGGACTTGCTAGCACGAAGGTCTGTGCAAAAATAAACTTAGTTAATGATACTTTGAAAGACAATTAGCTAATGATTTTTAAGTTATTTATTTCTTCTCACATTTTTGCAATCTGATTTTAGGGTGGCTTATATTAATGCGTTTAATAGTATATAATAGCCAATAATTCATAATAAGTAAATGAGAAAAATAGGAAAGGAGAAGTAATTGAGATAAAGCTGGAAGTCACTATGGTAACTGAGATATGTGTTCTAAGTCTTCAGAGTTTGACTGGAGATGTGAATGTGAAAGACAAAACAAACAGCATTCATGCAATAAGCTTACACCCGCTATTTCTGAAAGCCAGAGTGAAACATTTTCCTGGAGTTCTCATAAAGGGAAACATGATGAACATTTTCCTCCCTTTCACCCTTGTGACAAATACACAAATGAACTTCAGTATGCAGCTTTTTAGAATGTCCTTAGTGCTACCATATAACCATCATCAAGGAAGGGCAATTAGACAGAGATGTCCACACTTTGTTTCTCGTGGGTTCTAAGAAAGAAAGTTTGCATGTGCCAATAACGGATAGGGCACTATACACTCTTCACTCCATCACTCTTATGTATTTGTTTTCCCAGCCTAACTTGGTTGTGAGGCTGGAAAATGACTGTCAGGTTGGTGACACTGGAAATAAGATCAACTTCTTGTGACTGTTGAAGCACTCTGACACCTGAAGGAGCTCCCCTTCCTGTATGCAGTGATTTGCCTGAAATTTGGAGCAACCTTAAAGTCAGCCTCAAAGTCAAGGCTCCACCAACCTACAACTGTAGAAAATATATGCAGCCAGGCCAGTTCGGCAAACAAATACAAAGTGTAAGTACTAAAGATAATCTTCACTTAGAAAAAGAAAAAAAACCTACTAAAGGCTTTTGTAAAACTTGTCAGATATCACAAAAATCTCTGATTTTATATGTATTGTTTCCTATAGCTTTGTCCATGGCCTCATGCATTTTAGCAGGAGAATATAAAGGTAATTCATTCTTTTGGAAGGGAGGGAAGCAATTTTCAATATTTTCCAGGCAGTTTAGTAAGTTTCTTTGTACTTTACAATCAGTTAGAGATAAGAATGCACTCATTTTTAGGTTGGCAAATTTAAGCACACCTTCACTAAGTTGCTATTCTAGATAGGGTGTTTAGAATGATTTTTTTTCCAGAGAAATTTCTGGGTTTTACTATTTGTCTATTTTCTATTACTTACTTACATATTCCTAGTTCTAGTTCCATGAGACAGTGGGCCCTGAGCCTTCATGTTTCAATGTGAGGAGAATCAACAGAGTAAGAAGTGGGGTTATTCTGCCAGGGTAGCTATAAACTACTTAACCTTAGAAGAAAATTCCTGCAAGGACATAAAGAGATTATCTCGTTACGCTTGACTTAAATTGATCCCAGGTTAAATTATAGCTACTCAGATACCAAGTCTTAATACTTATAGTCAAAAGGTCTCTCACAGATATGAGTAAGGTTCTTAAAATAAGGAAGATTATCCTATACTATCTGAGTAAGTCCTAAATATTATTGCAAGTGTCTTCTGAAGAGACAGGCAGAGAGATTATGTATGCAGAAGAAGGGCTGTAAAAAAGAGCAAAAGTAAGGACAATGTGTCCACAAGCTAAGGAGTATCAAGGGATGTCAGTAGTTACCAGAGGCCAGATGAGACAAGGAATAGATTTTCCCCTAGAACTTGAGGAGGGTGCCAATGCTGATATCTAGCTTCTAGAATTATGGTGATAACACCTTCCTATTGGGAGCATACACTGCCATGCCTTAGCCATGTGGATAAAAATAATATTCTAATGGCTAAGGAGAAAATTTGAAACTTGATAATTAAGCATTTTTTAATCCCTTAATAGTCTTCCCTACCTCTCTTCAGCGAATCTCTACAGACCACTCTCTTTCATTTTTACAATTTTAAAATAAGTGTGTTGTCATTAGTCTTCTTGTATCCTATAAATTATTTTGCATATGCAAGAGTTTTTAAAGTTTTTAGTTGCCGGGCAGTGGTGGCGCATGCCCTTAATCCCAGCACTTGGTAGGCAGAGGCAGGCGGATTTCTGAGTTCGAGGCCAGCCTGGTCTACAGAGTGAGTTCCAGGACACTCAGGGCTATAAAGAGAAACCCTGTCTCGAAAAACCAAAAAAAAAAAAAAAAAGTTTTTAATCCATAATCACCTAAATCAAAAGCATACCTGCAAAACCAACACTCAGGAGGCAGAGGTAGGATGATCATGAACTTGAAGTCAATATGAGCTACATGGAAACACATTCTCACCATCACCTCTCTGTCTCTGTCTCTCTCACACATACACACACATACACTGACACACACAGAGGTGGAGCTCAGGAACATAGTATAATTGCATTTTTATACACAAAGTTAGGAGCTACTATGTAAGTTTGATAAGGAAATGTGGACAATGTTTTTTCTAAGACTCAAGAGGGTTTATATTATATGAGAATTTTCTGTAAAGTGTCCCATGGTTCTTCATGTGATGACCTGAGGATCTGAAGGCTGAGAGATAGTCATTAATAGGCAGCAATGCTGAGATTCAGTGCATACTGTGCAACGTTCCTGTAGAGCAGCTACCTATTTACTTTTCTATTGCTAGGATCCATGACCAAGACAACATATATAAGGAAGGGCTTATGTGCATTTATGGTTTCAGAGGGATAAGAGCCACCCTCATCATGGCAGAGAAGCATGGCAGCAAGCAGGCATGGCACCTGGAGCAGCAAGCTGAGAAGGCACTGCCTTTCCCATAAGCGTGAAGTGGAGAAAGTATGTTGGAAATAGTGTGAGTCTTTTAACAAGTCCCAAAGCCCACCCCCAGTGACATACTTCCTTCAACAAGGCCACGCCTCCTAAATCTCCTCAAACAGCACTATCAACTTGGAGCCAAGTGTTCAAATGCATAAGCTTACAAGGGACTCTCTCAGTCAAACCTCCACACTACCACTCAGTCTGGATTACACAAGGTTTACAGTGAGGAACAGAATCCACAATCAAGTACATAGGCTGTGAGCTGTAAGCAAGCCATTAGCATTTGAAGTCACTAAGACTCAATAGTTGCTTCTTAGCACAGTATAGTTTGCCTTACAATGATCAAAATAAGGCCTTTCACAGTTTAAGACATTTGAGCAGACTCTGGTAGTCCGTGCTAAAGGCTGAATGTAGCCTGTGAACCTATATTCAAATCCTTGATTTCATATTTTTCAGCTTTCAGTGGACATTTGACCTTTGAAGATCTTGGAAATAGGTCATGATAGGATATCTTGGGGGATAATTAACATCTAAAATAAACCCTTTTTGGTTTTAGGAAAAAGTTCCCAAACATCACATCCATTTCAAGATTTGCACATCTCTGTTCAAAATCTGGAATTTTAGACAAAAACTCAAGTGGAGAAGATTGCTCAGTACTTTAAAAATTATAGTGAGTGACTCTCAATCTCTTTCTCTCTCTCTCTCTCTCTCTCGCTCTCTCTCGCTCTGTGTGTGTGTGTGTGTGTGTGTGTGAGAGAGAGAGAGAGAGAGAGAGAGAGAGAGAGAGAGAGAGAGAGAAAGAGAGAGAGAGAGAAAGAGAGAGAAGGGGGAGGGAGAGAGGGAGAGGAGAACTGTTTTGTTTTGACATTTTTTATTTTTAGTCTTATTGGTCTTTTGATTGCTTGTTTTGATATTTATTTCTGTGGTTCTTTTTGCTTTTGTTTTTTGATGAGAGAGAAAGATCATAGAATTGGGTGGATTGGGAGGTGGGGAGGACCTGGGAGGTTTTGGGGAGGGGAACAGATTCAAGGTGCCCTGTATAAAAATAAACTTTTAATTAAAAAAAGTATACCTTTATAAATATAAAGTGTACAAACCAGTAATAATCCCAAAAGGAAGAGTTCTGAATTCAGATAGCCAAACTGAGATTACATTTTTAGAAGAATACTTCCTAAACCCTTCACAGCAAGAGGAAAAGATCAAAACTCAGTCTAATGTCTCAGTGGGTTATGCTAACACTCACACCATTGACAATACAAATGATTCAACTTGGAATTCTAATTTCACATGAGAGACTGGAGTGTTCCTCTGCAAGAATTTCATCTCAATATCTTTTACTTCTAGGTAATTCTATGAGTGGGTAAAGGGAAAGAAAGAATTAATGTCCCAAGTCTCTTCCTCAAGAGACATAAGAAATTTAATCCTCTGAGCAGTCATACAAAAAAATTTGTATTATTTTTTTCAATAAAAGCCCTAAGGTTCAGTAAAGTTAAGTCACTTGCCTAAGGTCACAGAGCTGCTAACAGACAAAGTCGAGGGCGTAGAGATTTCAAGCAGATGTTCCTCCATGTGAAGATTCCACAGTTTGAATCTTCTGTCTCTGTTTTTTGCTGCAACTTAAATTATAGGAGTTACAAGAGTTACCATAGCAGAATGTACTAGTTACTTTTCTGTTGCTGAGATAATATGACAGCAAAAAGCAATTTTTGGAAGAAACGTTTTATTCTGGATTTCTTTGAATTGTGGTTCCTGTTATGTCTTGGTGCTAGTAGCTGCAGGGGGTGGCAGCAAGTGGCAAGCATGTCAGAGGGATCAGGAAGGTGAGAGATCAAATCCCTAACTCAGAGCAGAGAAACAACTGGATGTTGGCCATGGAGTAAGGCTAAGAAGACTCAGAGCCCAACCCTAGTGATTAATTTCCTCTAGCTAGGCTGTACAACTAACTGGGCACCAAGTGTGAAAACACATGAGCCTGTAGAGGGCTATTTTGCATTCAAGTCACTGCACACAAAGAGCAATAAGATGCGAATCTTAAAAATGATCTTCTCCTCAAGACAAGCAACACTTGTATTTTTAAACATAGAAACATTTAATCTGTTATAAATGCTCTTATTTAGTTGCCAGCTAAATAGGCCCTATTTATATCACTTTTTTGGAAAAATCTTATAAAATTGACCTCTCAAAATACAGCCAATGTTATCATTTCTAAGACATTGAACCAAAGGGGCAGTGATAGACTCCTTACAGCTGCATCCAGAAAAATAGAGCCTGTGTCCTTACTCCTCAACAAATTTGTAGTTTGTGACTGCATTCACAAAGATTTTGTTAATGAAAATTAAGGGCAATTGAATTATCAGAATTTAAAAGTATTACTATAGAACATTTCTGCATTGAGGCCAGAGCTTAAAATGTATAGAAATACAGCTCTACTCATGCCACATCCAGTCTCAAATCTGCATAGATTTTCTCCTAAGGTTAAGTCATTTAACTTCACCTTTGTTCAGATGGAGCCCTATCATGTGTAAAATAGAGGAACTAATGCTTATCTTACAAGATTCCTTGCCTCTTGCTAATTTTTGATAGTTTCATACATGTGTGCAATGCATTGTGATCATGTTCATCACAAATTATGCTCTCTTATCTTCTTTCTATTCCTGCTAATACCCATTTTCTCAAGTAGTTTCTCTGCTTCTTACACGCGTTTTATATGTGGGTCTTGTGCAGATAGCCATAACTTCTGTGTTCATAATTTCAACAGTCATGTCATATTCAGAAGGCAGAAATTTGAAAGAATTTCCCTACCTTTCAATCTTTCTGTCCCCTCTTCCATGCTCTTCCCAGGGACTTGGGGTGTGAGTGATATATATTTCCCACTTAGTGCTGAGCACTCAAAAATCATTTATTACCTGCACTTTGACACAGTATAAGTCTCCACATTAACTGCCAGCCACTGAAGAAAGAAGCTTTTCTGACCAAGGCTGAGAGCCACACTAGTCTGTAGCTATCAACATAAACACTCAGAAGGCAGTTTGATAACACATCCATTTAGCAAACCATTAGTAGTAGGTCCCCAAACCTTGGGGTTGTGATCTCCCTAACTATAAGTTTTTGACTAGCTTTACAATATGAGGTACATATTTTCTCACACAGAAAATACCTTGAAAATAATGATTACCCACTCCCAACAGTCATGTCACTATTACATCAGTGAGTATATCTTTCCTGACAAGGAGGTATTTTAGTACACAAGGTCCACAGCTGGACAATACCATTTCTGCTTTTTCTTTCTCCCCCAGAAAACTGCCTAACACTTTCTGTAATGCCAGTCATTTTCTCTTGATTTCTCTTTGTCCTGTATCCAAAGTTGTGGTGTTTACAATAGATTCTTAGCATCTATATCAAGTAAGCAATCAAAATAAAAAGCAATAACCTCTATTGTTTTGGGAGTTCCTGGGTCCCCCATTGACCAACCAGTAACTCCTAGGGCAATATAGTACACTTGGCATTTAGATTTTTATTTAAAACCCAGTGAGTTCTAGAAGGAGTATTATTTAACTATACAAGATACTGCTGCTAAAATTCTTCTATTTTAAATCACATCTATTAATTAATTTTTAAAGCTATAGATTTCTAAATGTATTTATCACACATCTACAGTTATTTATCACCATCCCCAATTTCTTTGCCTCCATCCAAATTTCTGCCTTATCTTATAAGACTTTTATGAGCATTCATTAGAAGAACATTTGTCAAACTCTTCTCCTTTAGCAATTCTCAAATTCATTTGGAACAACAAAAAACCCAGGATAGCAAAAGCTATTCTCAACAACAAAAGAACTTCTGGGGGAATCAGCATTCCTGACCTCAAGCTGTACTACAAAGCAGTAGTGACAAAAACTGCATGGTATTGATACAGTGACAGGCAGGCAGACCAATGGAATAGAATTGAAGACCCAGAAATGAACCCACACACTTATGGTCACTTGATTTTCGACAAAGGAGCTAAAACCACTCAGTGGAAAAAAGACAGCACTTTCAACAATTGGTGCTGGTTCAACTGGCGGTCTACATGCAGAAGAATGAGAATTAATCCATTCCTATCTCCCT
>CM052722.1:4597312-4619252 GCA_028551405.1 Uromys caudimaculatus
CTCGGTCCCTGTGTCTCGCGGGTTCGGGGCAGTACCTGGTGAGCTGTGGGGCGTGTCTTTGGCCCTCTCCTGGGTCTTGCAATCTGAGAGGGATCTTTGTCCCGGCGCTGATTAGCTGTGGGGCCCTGTGGCCCAACCTGAGGTTTCCGCGGTATGGCTTTTTTCAAGTAAGTAAGAGAACCTAAGTTCAGATCACCAGCACCTACATAAAAGACTGGGTACTTGCTTCTATAATATCAGTGCTATGAAATTATAAGCAAGTATAACCTTGGAGTTCGCTAGCCAGCCAATCTAGCTCAATTAGCGATCTCTGGGTTCAGTGAAGCGACCTTGTCTCAAAAGATAAGATGGAAAGATAGAGGAAGATATCCAGTGATAACCTCTGGCCACCACACCCAGCGCACACATGTTCATGTGCTGCACAAACACATATATGAATTTAACATATACACACATAGCACAATGTAAAAATTATTCTTGTGATGTGGGTCCTGTGAAAACATGCAATAGGCTAGATTTATCATGTGGCCATAACACATTGCTCCATAATATAAAAAGAACCAAGCCGGCAAATCACTAACAAGTTGTTTTCCCACATAGCTCAGTGGCATTTATTCCTGTGATATAAACAAAGTTACAAAAAGAACAGATATTAAAATGACTTAATCTTTACTAGTGTTATTATGCATTTTAAGTAATGCTTAAACTGGTAAAAAAAAATACCCATCTTTTTAAATAGACTCTTCTAATTGTTTTGCAGAAAATCTAGGATTGAGTGGTCTAGGTTTCTGATGGAGAAGCTTCAGTGCCCCCAAAAGCTCACCATGTGATATACTGTTGAATGGAGAAGTGAGATCATTGCATACAGCTCAACAAGGGGATGGCTCTATTCTCTGATGCTAATTGTGGAATTTAATGACTACTTTAAGGGGATAAGAGAATCATATCATCTTTTCAGCTCTGGTTTTAGAAAGCATCTTAAGCCCGTTCATTTTCCATCATTTTTCTCAATCCTTCTCTAGTCTAATGTCACCATCACCTGTTGCTTGGATCACTTCAGGTCCTTTCTAATTTCTTGGTTTTGCTTTGTTTCATTTCTCTGAGACTATTATATATTTGCAACATTACCACCTTCCTTCTCCCTCCTGACTCGTCCATATACCCCTCACCACTCTCCTTCAAATTCATGGCCTCTTTTTGCACAAATTGTTATTACATGCAGATATGTATATACATGTATTCATAAATATAACCCATTCAGTCCATATAATCTTAATTGTATGAAGATTTTCAGGGCTGACTGTTAGGCACTGGACTACTAATTGATATGACAACCTTTCCTTAGCTGCCTATAGTTCTATGTGGAGGGTTGAGGCTTCATGGGCTTTTCCTTGTCTACTTTGATATATCTATTGGTGTCCTTCTTGTTCAGCTCATGTTTGGGAAGTTACGGTGGTGAAATGTTATGGGTGTAGTTTCTGGTACTACTAGGAGACACACTATCACAGCAAAGTTTCTGGTCCTTAGACTCTTGCAATCTTTTTACCATCTATTCTGCAATGTTCTATGCGTGTTATCGGTGAGACTATTTTATAGATTTATCCACTGGGAATGAGATCCATAATTATGTATTTTGATAGGCTATAGTTTTATGTACTGGTCTCTGTTGCACAAAGAAATTTCTTTTCAGGGGTGAAGATTATACTTATCTGTGGGCATAAGGACAAATGTTTATAGATTATTGCTATGGATTTGCTAGGTTAGTAAAGTAGTAGCTTGGTATGATAACCCTAAGGATGCAGTAGTAATGCACATACCTTTATAGTAATCAACAGCTCTCTAACTGGACAGAAAACATGCTCAACAAGAGGGAAAGCATGCTTGATACTAGAAACGTAGCTAACTCCTAAGTGCTAGTGAAGTCACGGTTGTTGGAGAAGAATTTAATGTCAGTTTTCTTATTAGTCCCTCTTGACCATCCAGGAACCAAGCAATCCCTTTAAAATAGAAACTGGAACATAATATTTGTCTACTTAGAACAAAATCTTATATAACAATGGTTTTCATAAGACCTAATTTACATGAGCCATTACCATCTTTCTTTGCTGCAGATTGGACTGCTTGAGACAGAGTTTAGAGCACAGGGTTTTTCCTTTCTCCTTTTTTTTTTCTTTTTTTGGAAGTGAGTTATCTTGTAACTAACTGTCATGGAAGACAAGGAAATAAGTATGGGCAACAAACTGCAATGCACACCCAACTTTAGCTATATTTGACCTTCTGCTCTGAAAGTAAGACAACTCTTTAGAGTTGTCTTGAGTTGGATCAAGATGAAGCTGGTATACTCCCTCACTGGCTAATTAATCATCATATATGTGCTAACTCTGGAAGAAGTAAGACCTTACCAGAGAGAATTCTCATCAGTTAGAGCACAGCTAATGGTTATCAGCTGAGTGACAAGTCTTTCAGGGAGAAAAATCTGAGGAGTATAGGATCTACCCATTCTGCTTTGTCTCCATTCTTTTCCCCACTGATCCAAATGGACTCCTTCCCTTTTTCAACAAATTAAGTCTAACCACACCTGAGAAATGTTGTCCCTCTCTTGTGCTCCCTGGAGCACCTTTTCTCAGATGTCTTCTTTGACCACGCATGATTTAACTCATCTCTTACATTACTCAAGCCACCTCAGGAAAAAAACCTTCTATGGCAACCCGTCGTCAAATAGCAACGCCCATCATCTTATTTTGTACTCTACCTACTTTTATTTTTCTTTATAGTACTTATCACTAGCTGATTCATAGGAATGTTTTCTGCTCCTTTATTGGCTTATTATTTATCTATCTTACTAGAATAAAAAATATAAATGCTTTACTTTAGGCTTTTATCTATCTCATTTACAGGCCTAGCTTCAGAGTCTTGAGCAATAAATAGTGAAAAAAGTCTTCAATATATGATTGTTAAATGAGTGCATTTAATTTTAAGTATTTTTAGATTTATTTTTAAATTTTTGTTTATATGTCTGTGCAAAAGTTTGTATATCACTGCATGCCTAGTGTCTACAGAGGCTAGAAAAGGGCATTATATCCCTCACAGCTTGAGTTACAAACACTTCTGAACCACCTAGTGTAGGTGCTGGGAACCAAACAGTCCTCTGTAAGAGTAGCAACTGCTTTTAACTTTTGAGCCATCTTTCCAACCCCAAAGAGTGAAGCCCAAAGAGTGAACTGGTATTTGTAGGAGCAGATCTTGATTATTTAAATTCTGATATAATAATTTTCTCTGCTTTGGCATAAGTGGTTATACACATATAGAGAGGGGGCAGGGAATGAGGAAGAGGAAGAAGAGGAGGAGGAGAATGGGGAGAGAACTGGCTACTATCAGAGCTATCTTTCCTTCCTAAGACTAGACCTTCATCTCCAGGCATGTTTTCACAATAAAGGCTGCCATTTCAAACCTTTTTCTTCCACTACATCTGTCTTCAGTTGTTGATTCATTCTTTAATTCATTTGACACCCAACTCCAAACCAACATTCTCTGACCTTGTTACGTAGATATATTTTGGAGAGAAGAAACAAAGAAAGGGGAAGATCATGCATTCTTAGTCCAACAATGACATTAGGCCACCGACACTGAAATTTATCCTTTCATTCTTATGTCATCTAATTTTAGCCTGGAGGCTATACCTGCAATCAGTCTTCATTTTAAGACTTGTCTAGTTACAAAAATTGATTTAACTAAACTAAATTCAAAGCAATTTGAACTGAATAAAATCTTTTGTTCCTCATACGTGGTACTGAATTTTAATTTTAAATAGCTTATGTGTTCTCTGACTTAGTCCAGAAAGAACGATATCTACCTTCCTATTCAGTTGTATATTCTCTGTGCTAATGACTATTATTCTGATATTATTTAAATGATGTAAATCAATATAAAATGTATTCAGAGTGATCTTTTTCAGGAATGTGGTATATTTCTGAGATTATAGAGAAGTTTATATGTTATCTGCTTGTAAGGAAGTACCTTAAGATAACTATGATATAGATAAAATTAATATATAAAAATAGTTAAGAACACAAAAGACTATAGAATTAAAACTTGTGAGTACAACTCAAAATAGTACAGGATGAATAAACCATTGGCTGTCTACTTTCTATCTGGCAGGGAAAAGCTAGGGAAGAACTTTCTTACCATAAAAATAAACAATATGTCCTCTATAAGCAAAAATAGATTAATTAAATGTACAGTGGAGCTGCACACATGCCTAGAAAGCCATAGAATCATGCTTGGATAATAAACAAGCAAGATCTTGGAACAGGAATCAAAATTGTGAGTGCTTTGGAGAGAAGAGTGGTATCAGTTCAATGAATATTAGTCACCACAGCCTTCAGTGTTAATTCTGCAATCACTGTCATCGCTGGAATGACAAATGCTGCTGCTGCTGCTGCTGCTGCTGTTGCAAATAAATTCTGTTCAGTACCAATTCTTACTATTACTGACATAACTAGGATACTAGTTGCAAGGAAAGCTGGGAAACAAGAATCTGGTATTTTGCCTTTGTTTGTTTTATGATAATTCTTTGTTGTTGCTGTTGTTTTAGAGATATCTTTTATGAGATACCTTGCTGTATTAGTAATACATAATCCTACTAATTTCACCTCCTAAGTACTAGGATTCCTAGCATGTACCACCACATTCAGCATATTTTACTTGCTTTGGTTTGTTTTCTAAACTTGAACTAGAGCATCAGATGTTGGACATTGTATATAAACACGAAAACTGAAACTAACAAGTGTTCATATACCTGATAAATAATAAAGCCTGTTCATGCCTCTTAAAAAATTTACAATTAAGATGATGAAACGGGCTTCACAAATTTACCAGTCAGTCAACATTTCCAACCTTTACTATGTGCCTTGTGTTAAGGACTGTTTATAATTTATATAACCTTAAATAGGTTCCTCTTTCTAGGAGAAGAAAAAGGTGTCAAGAGTAGCAGACCTGAGGGATGGGGCTATCTCTAGCTTATCCTCAAATGAGTAGTAACTGTGAGGCAGCTGCCATATTTAGAACAGAATTCGATATATTGTTCATGTCCAGTAAATATTTTTAATAATGACTTCTTGGGAGGAATAACATCCAGGAATATGACAACAGATGGTAAAACATTTTTGCGCATTTAATTTCTGCCAAAACAACCCTCAGTCTTGCCTGTAAGTCATGAAAAATCAAACAGAAAATTAGAGGCAGCTAGACGGAGCCTGAGAAATGGCTTGCCTGCACTGTGGAGGTTTATTTGTTTTCCATAATTTTATTAAGCGTGTCTTTCCATTAGTTCTCAAGAGGAAGGAGGGGAGAAAAAATGCTAGTATTTCTAGGATTTGCACAGCATCTCTCTTGAGTTCAAAGGGCAGCTGGGGAAAATCAATCTCATGCATACAGTAAACTTGTTTCTCCCTTTTTTTTGAGAAAGAGTTGCGCTTCATTTTCAGACTGGCCATTATCTCATTGCAGTCCTTCTGCCTCAGCCTCCTGAGTATTGGGGTTATAGTCACAAAATATTATACATGGCTGTAAACGTATCTCTTGCATAATAAAGCAATACCAAGAAATTTCTAACACTAGTAAACTCATATGAAGAAGTGATATTGGGGGCTCTACTGCAATCATTTCCAATACACCAAAAGGACAATTAAAGCACTAAGTGTTCTAATTGTTTAAACAGGAATCAGTCTCGTTAGTTTTATTTGTATCAATTTTGTCATAGAAGATATACATTGTTGAAGCATTGGATTCCATGGGAGTATCAAAGTATGAGCCTGTCCTCTGCTTTTGTAGCTCAATTCTGAAGACCATTGGAACTATGTAATACAATGTATGTTTTCTAGTTCTAAACAAGAAGGTGATGTACTTTTCTCAGCAAGTCAGTATGATGAAAACAGCTCTTTCTCTAGGCCTGCATCCTCTATATACAGGAGCCAAGGTTAGCAATACATGAGTGTGTGTATGTATTCCAGGCACAGGTAAGGATACAGGAGCATGAGCATGCATATATCAAAATGAAAACCTCAGACATAGTGAGACTAATATTGTCCTATACATGAAGCAACATGCATTATTTCTATGATAGAAAGGAAAAGGTACTTTCCATTATGTCAGTCCTATTATTCTTTTATTATTCCTGTTTCTATTTTGCATAACTAGTTTGTGTGTGTGTGCGTGTGCGTGTGCGTGTGCGTGTGTAGACAAGGTCTCCTTATGTAGACCAATGTGGCCTCAAACTCTCAATCCCTCTTGAGCACCCAACTGCTAGGATTATAAGTAAAGGCCACTAAACCAAGTCTGTAAGCATTTTAAACACTCACTTTAAAACAATTTTCTTCATCAACATTTTTATTTGTGTGGAGCATGTGTGTGAGTGTGTGTGTTTGCATGTGCGTGTTCACGTATGTGTGTGTGTGTGTGTGTGTGTGTGTGTGTGTGTGTGTGTGTGTGTTTGCCCACATAGGCATAGCACAACATGGTTTTCATGTGGAGGTAAGAGAACACCTTTGTGGAGTCTACTTTCTACCATGAGTTCTGGAAATCAGTCTATTTATCTCAGGCTTGGCGACTGAGCCATCTAGCTGGCCCGACTGACACCCAATTGAAAACAGAAAGTAGAATGAGGGTTCGATGTCTTACTCATGGCATCCTAGCACCACTATGACCCTTTCCCACAAAATTGATTTTCTCTCAGTGCACACTTCATTACTGTTTTTTCTTCCTTCGTTCCTTTCTTTCTTTACTTCCTTCTTTTTTCCTTCCTTCCTTTTTCCTTCCTTTCTTTCTTTCTTTCTTTCTTTCTTTCTTTCTTTCTTTCTTTCTTCCTTCCTTCCTTCCTTCCTTCCTTCCTTCCTTCCTTCCTTTCTTTCTTTCTTTCTTTCTTTCTTTCTTTCTTTCTTTCTGATTTTCTATCTTGTAGAAATCCTTCATTCATTCACAATTACCCTCTATATCTTCTGATTAAAATAAACAATATAGGAGATTTGTATTTCTGAGAAAATATGATGATGTTATCTTTTGAATTGGTTGTTTCTGAGATGCAATTCAATTACATTTCTTCCTTCTCTCTCCTCCCTCCAAACTTTCATATAAACTTCTCACTTAACATTTTGACTTCTATATATTTTTCAGGGTTTTTTTGAGATTATAACGTAATTAGATCATTTTTCCTTTCCTTTTCTCCTCTAACCCTCCTATTCAAAGCCCTCCACTTAACTCGCTTTCAAATTCATGACCTCCTTATAGTTGTGCAAATGAAAACAGCATTGTAGGAGGTAGAATTAAGCACAGAATAGCAGGCTGTGTGACCTGAAGGGGGAAATGAGGAAAATGATTGACCTTTAATTAGGGAAGGGGAGGAAGACAGCAAAGATTTATTTTACTTTTAATCATGCATCTCTGTGTGGATATGTGCATGCGAATACAGGGGCCTGAAGTGCATAGAGGTCTCAAATCCTCCTAGAGCTGGTGTTACCTGCAGTTATGAGCACTTATTGTTACTGGGAGCCAAACAATCCTCTGCACTATTAACCACTGAGCTACCTCTTCAAACCCACCCTTCAACTTTTAAACCCACTATGTGGACTTCTCCCAATCAATTTTTATATCAAAAACATAAGAATGCAACTTCACAATCTAAATTTAGCTTTTAGAAAATTTTGTAAATATCCATAAAATTGTATTTTAACTTTAGGGAACTATATAATGTTAACTGTGATAGAGCAATTGATGAATATTAATATTAGAGGCATTTTGAATAAATAAAAAGAGGTTGAAAAGAGGGAAACTCTTGATACATAAAAATAAGTTGAGGGGAAAAAAAGTAATGTGTGTAAATATTTAATTTGCTTCCATCTCTTCAAACATAAATGGTTAGGGTTCAAACATGGTACAAATGGCTAAGGGTTCTATTTAACACAGGAAAGCTGATGCTGACTGCCAAGATTTCCCTCCATTCCTTAACCCTTACCTTTTACAGGGCCCTGACTGGCATACTCCATCCTTTCCCCTTGTCCTGAACTCTCCAACCCAGAGGGCTGGCTGAGCTGCTCTTCCCTATATAATCCAACCATTTTGCTTACCCACTCTCTTTCTACATTTGAGCTCCCAGTTACTGAAACTGGTTCTCCCCATTCCTCTCCCTCCCTCCCATCCCTCCCCCAGCTCAGTCTAGTCATATCTACTCTGGACTCTTCTTATGCTCTCCCACCCATCTATAATAAACCTTCTCCTCTACCATACCTAGGACCAGTCATGTTTCCTTTCCTTTTTATTTTTTTAATTCAGAAGTAGAGATTGATTTCATTATTAGCATCTTTGACTATGAGAAGAGTGAAGACCTTACAATGTTACTGCTCCCTTAACTAAACTCTGAGTCCCTTGAGGGAAGGTACTGTATGTTCGCTTTCCTTGGCCATCTGCTAGCTTCTTAACAAACACCATCTGCTTCAATAACAAAACAAAACAAACAACAACAAAATCAACCAAACAACAACAAAGAACCCAACTAACCAACAAACCAACCAAATAAATAAAAACTTAACAGAACTCACTGGAAAGCAAGACCAGAAATATAGAACAAAAAGCTGGAAAAAGGAAAAGCTAAATCCCACCATAGACTAGCTGAGGTCTTTTCTGTGCCTCTAAACCATGTGGTAGGCTGGAGGTTTTGGCACAAAAGTAAGATGGCTTGAGCCAAGAGGTCTTCACTCTTCTCTTCTGTCGTGGCTTGCAAAAGCCCTTGTAAAACAATGGACAAACCCAGCTCCTAGTTTCAGATTCCAAAGTGACCACTGGATCCACCTATAGGGCCCAAAACTCACCAAATAAGGCTATAACCCCAGGACCCCACCATCAAATCACAACTCATCTGACCCCCCACTCCTCTTACCTCAGCCCAGCCTTGCAACTTCATTCACCTCCTCTTGTGAGGTTGGTGAACGCACTCTAAAGCTGCCCCCAATAAACCTGCTTTTTATAAAATTGGCTCAATTCAATTGATGACATCCATGGAGAAGCCATTCACCATGCACTTCCATTACGTAAGTCATGATCGTCTTTTTCATTAAGGCTTAAATAAACTTATCCTGAAGTTCTTTCTTTTAAATCATACAATTGAGGGAATCTCTTAATGTTTTAAATGATTTTCAGGTGAAGGAAAATAAATAAATAAATAAATAAATAATGATCCCTCTCCTCAGAAAAAAACGACAAACAAAATGCTGGTTAAAAACAATTCAGCAGATACAAATGCCCTAGAGACAGTGTGTGTCTAAGGATGCTGCACCTTGCCTGCATTTACCTCAGAGCTCCTAAAGTCCCACCAGCACCATCAGTCTCATCTTCTCAGATATTTTGACTCTTTTTTTTCCCTCAGTCTTTTCGCCAGTCTCATCAATTTCCCTAATTAACAGAGTGTGAAAATGTGCTAATCTAGAAACCTTCAGTTTCATGGCCAAGCTGCTGTTATCTTCTCCCAGTTGACATTCCCAGAGCGGAAAGCACCCACATACACAACAGATGCCATAGGTTGGAAATGCATTCAAGGATGCAAAATGAAACTGTAAGTTGATGGAGTGTCATTTCCTATCTAAGCTGCCACATTGTGCTTGGATCTTTGGCTCAAACAATTAATAACATTATTGCTTTGATTGTACAAGAAATAAGACAATTTCATGAACATTTTAGTTTTTCATAGCAGTCCTTTTCTTTTTTTCCTGATGATGCAATATAGTCACTGCAGAATTCATACAATGTCATCAGGACTTTGAGCTGTAGGATTGGGGGACAGTCATTCATTAAGTGACTATGACCTTGACAAGAAAAATGAAGCCCATTGCTTGAATATTTGAGTTGTCT
Organism: Uromys caudimaculatus; assembly: GCA_028551405.1. Taxonomy (NCBI): domain Eukaryota; kingdom Metazoa; phylum Chordata; class Mammalia; order Rodentia; family Muridae; genus Uromys; species Uromys caudimaculatus. The sequence continues at coordinate 4,607,210 of CM052722.1, forward strand.
GGTGCTATGGGGCAAACCACACCAGTACTGAGTAGCTTAACATCACTTACTCCTCATTTCACACAGCCCTGCCAGCTAAACTGTGCTCAGGAGCTTTGCTGGTCTTCTTCAGGGTCTTTAATGTGTCAATACTCAGCAGATGGCTTGATTGTGCTGGATTTGGTAAGGATTCTGAGATTAGAGAGCTTCTTTCTTCATGGGATCTTATAGCCCCTCCATTTTAAAGCGCCCCTTCCACATGATGGCTCTGCCCAGGTGGCCTTCTCAGCAGAGAAGTCACATCGCTTTTATATTATCTTAGTTGTTCAAGAGCCCAAACCAGCACAGCATCACTTCCGCCATATTCTTTTGGTTCAGGCAAATGTAAGCCCAGCAACAAGGACAAAACACAGAAGGTATAAATAGCAAGAATTGTGCTTCATTTGTGACTCAAATTCAACAAATGAATATAATATTAGCACCAAATTAACTGCTTTTTCCTCTCTCTTTGTCAAGCACACCGTGCTTATGCAAGCGTGCGCGCGTGCGCGCGCGCACACACACACACACACACACACACACACACACACACTCTTTCATGGCCATCATTAGGATTAATTAGGATGGCCATCATATGATTAATATTATCATCTATGGCCAGCAGAGAGGAGAGAAAAGGAAAGAAAAGAAAGAAAAAGAAAGCTAAGGAAAGGAAAAGAAAAGAAGAAAAGACAAGACAAGACCTACCCTAAACACAAGAAAACAGAATTATAAGTCTGACATTTTCATGTTACATAATCTCTTTGCATTTCAGTATTTTCATCCAAAAAACAGGGATAGTGATGCATGTCCACCTACGTAAAAAGATTATTATATTAAGAAAACATCTGTGAAATTTTATTTCAAAGTGTAAGTCACCATATCTAAGTAAGCTGAGGGATTTTGTGAATGCCATTTTGTGTTCTGTTTGAAAGCTTCTGTGACTATTGAATAATGATTGTAATTTTGGAAAGCATTCTTTCAGCTAACTTTTAGTCAGATCAAAATATTAATGCTTCTGCAGTTCTTATTATTTAGTCTCTTCTTTCAGCAACTAATTTGGACAATGGCTTTTTAACCACAAGAGAATATTTGAATATTATGCGGCTTCTTCATTGATTTTACTGATAAACATTCTGAAGCCTGTGATTAAATAATTTCTCATGCTCTTTGTCTAATAGTGTAAGATTACAATAATTTTCTGCCCAAGGTATTATGGAATGCTTATGAATATCTTAGTTATTTATAGAATGTTTATACTTATTATTTTTGTACTATTTAAGCTTGCATTATTTAATGTGCCATTAAAAGTAAAAATGACAAACCTTCATTTTATTTACACATATATATATATAATTTATTTTTGAGACAGATACATATGTGTGTCTATGTGTGTGTGTGTGTGTGTGTGTGTGTGTGTGTGTATTAGGTTGACTTGGAATGCACTATAAAGTTCAAACTGGCCTGGATATCCTAGTCCTCCGGCTAAGAGTCCATGCCCAACTTCAACAGAACAGTTACACAATTGGAAGGATCAAATCAGATCTGTCTTTGATTTAAACATTTCATTCTTTGGAAGCCACAGAGTGGGAGAAACAGTGATGGCAGAGGCTGACTGGAGTCTTCTTCACCTACAATGTGGACATCTTGAAAAAAATCATCAGTGTTGCTTACTCCCTGCTGCTAGGATATGAGCTAAGCATGGGAGAAAGGTTGGCAGCCTGTGTCTTCATTTCAGCAACCAGCCATCTGGGCCGCACTTCCTGCTGGAACCACATACTGCTGTTTGGTTCCATTGAGAATCACTGCTGGGAATCACAGGCCAGAGCATCTGATGTCTCCTCCAAGCGTAAGATCTCCATATGCGATACAAGTTGCCCGTGTCAGTTTTACCAAAGGGGAGAATTTTCAGTCTAATGGCCTCCTGAATTTATATTGACTTATACATTCATTTTAGGTAGTTGCTGAAGAGGTCAGCTTTTCAAGAGTTATAAAGATAAGAAAAATGTCTCCTCCCCCTTTCTCCTCCTCTCTCTTTATTCTCTCTCTCATCATGTGGAAGGTGAGTGACAGAAAACAGAATGAAAAGTAAAAACATAAAAAACACACATTCACATTTTAAAAAGCCTTTTACTTCCTAAAATTAATATACCACTTTATAAGTCTAAAATAAATAAATTGAAACATACTCCTTATAAGATCATCAAATTTACCACATTGCACATGAGAATAATTAATTAAAAAGGACTAGAGAGGTGAATCTGTGTTAAGAGCATTGGCTGCTATTCTAGAAGACTAGAGTTTGATTCTGAGCACCCACATGGCAGCTCATAACTGTCTGTAGATCAACTTTGAAGGGATCCAATGCCTTCTTTTGACCTCTGTGGGCACAAAGTGTGCATGTAGTCCATTGACATACATGCAAGCAAAACACCCAAGCACATAAAATACAATAAAGCTCATAATAAATAAATTACACAAAATGCATGCATAATTCATGGTCTCAATCCTTATAATGAGATGAGAAAATAAAAGCAAAAAATGGAGAAGCTGAATAACTTCCCCTGGCTCTCATAGCCTGTATGTGGCAGAGCTAAAATTCAAACTCAATTAAACCCCAAAACTTGGAACTGAATTTACACTGTGAAATTTTTAAGGAATTTGTTCTCATTATTTCCTTTAAAAAACCTCTATATTCCAAAACTCATTCCTCACACTGAACATATTATAAAACTAGTTAAAAACAGAATCCACAGCTTCCAAACATTAGGAAAACTTACACTTTTTAGAAGGTTTGTTTGGTTTGGCTTTTTGTGCCTTTTGTGCTGCATAGGAAGAATCTAGGGTCATGTGCATCTTGAGCTAGTAGTTTACCATCAGCTCCCATACTTATTTAAAAATCTTGATGCTGAAGAAATGGTACAGGCGTTACAAGCACCTGCTGATCTTGGAACCCACTCAGGTTTGATTACCAACAGTCACATAGTGACTCACATCTAGCTATAACTACAGTTCCAGAGACTTACATCCTATCCTTTTCTGGACTCCACAGTTACCAGATATGTGCATGTTGCACATACATCCATGCATGCAAACACACACACGCGCACGCATACACATACATACAAACATGCACATAATTAAATATACACAAATCTTTTTTAAAAGGTTAACATTTATTGTTTTGTGATCATTCTTGCTGTCCTACAAGGTATATCTAAATTGAGAGCAAATACTTTCTGTGAAAGAGCAAAGAAGAAGCAACCATAGCTCCATGAGGAGTGAGTGACTTCAGGAGTTTTAGTCATTCATTTTCAGGGGACCATCATTACTAATTTTCTTATTCTTTCTCAAAGTTGTTGTAGTCAACCAATGGGATAAAAATTCAATCTACTACCACTTTGTTTTAGAGCTTTATTAACTGGAAGCCATGCACTAATACAAGCATCTATTTTCCTCATGTTAGAAAAAATATTTTTATCAAGAAGGAATGTCATAGAAGGAAGAAGAGTTGGACTCTAAAAAGAAATATTTGAACAAAATTGAAAGACTGAAACCCATTTCTGTGGCAAGATCATATATACAGGATGCTCTCTGCACCTAGAAGATTAGAGGTGGCATGAGACCTGAGTCATACTACCTGACCACAGTGTTCAGTCTAGAAGTCCTACACTCAAGTTCTATTTTAAAAAGTAGTGACTTCAGCACACAAGTTCACTAAGTTCCTTTTATTTATAATGACATTGTAAAAATGTCTTCCTTACCCAATAATATGTAAGAAAAATAATAAAATATTTAGGAGGATTTTGCTTAATTCATCAAAATTAAATGACTAGAATTTTGTAGTGTTCCTTTTTTGAAATTTGTCCATCTTCATATTATTTATTTGTTTGTTTATTTATTTATTTATTATTTGAGGGGGCTCTCTCTATGTAGCCCCGTCTATCTTAGAGCTTGCTATGTAGACCAGCTGGCTTTGAACTCACAAAAGATCTGTCTGCCACAGATACCTGAGTCCTAGTATTAAAGATATGAGCCACCATGCTCGGCTCCATCTTCATATCTTAAATGAATCAGACTAATTTAAAATCACATCAAGTTTCATATTTCTAAAATGTGTTGATTAGCTTTAATGTAATAAACCAATCTGTGCTAAACCCCTAATATTTATCTTTCTTTTTATTATTCCTGTTTACTGAACACTTTATGTATTCTAATAAAGCCATTATCAACCTTTCGATTATATTATTGTATATAACAAAGTTTTTCAAGATTAAAATGTATTTTCACCACTGATATATATCAAAATTAAAAATTATTTCTGGACATATTTGAATAACTTTTTCCTAAACTACCTATTTGAAAATGTCTATGTCCCCTGATATAAATCATTAAATATTAAATCAATCTTGGCTGCATCTTTTTTCCTATACCTTTATATAAAATGATGTATTCTTTATATATACATTAATTACATTTTCTATATGTTAGCTCAAATAATTAAGTTCATTTCCCATTAATTATTTTTCAAAGGCAAAGATTATTTAGCTAAATTCTTTTTCTGTTGTTGTTTTGTTTTGTTTTTCTGAGACACGGTTTTCCTGTGTAGCCCTGGCTGTCCTGGAATTCACTCTGTAGACCAGACTGGCCTCGAACTCAGAAATCCACCTGCCTCTGTCTCCCAAGTGCTGGGATTAAAGACGTGCGCCACCACGGCCCAGCTTATTTAGCTAAATTCTTTAGTAATGTACATTTAATTCATATATTTGGCATAGTTTTCAAAAGGTTCGATTTATTTTTGCCATTCCATTTCAAAATGACTTTGTTTAAAAGCCATTCTTCTTTCATTTCATTCCCCCTTCATTTCATTAGAGGGCACTTGTGTGCTCTTGGTCCCTGGTGTCATGAATAGATCTGTGGAGACATTTTTCCTGAGACACACATGATCATTCTAATCTGCTTACAAAGAACTATGAGTAGAAATTGCTTATAAACTGGAAGCTTATTTTAGGAAACATATGGAAACGTGTATATGTTTGCTTTGTTATTTGTTTTAGCAGATCAGTGATTAAGTGGACATACCCATAAACTTTACCTGCTCTTTAGAACATACAGAGTCAGACTGAGCAATGGGTGCTGCTCCTTAGAAATCCTTAGAGACTCTCAGCTGAATTCAGCTCTCAGCATCTTGGCCAAACAACTGGCTAGGGTATCCACAGGCCCACGACCATCATGAAAATCAAGCTTGAACAGGTTTTGCCTACCATCCATCCCGTTACTATATATTTTTTTTTAATATTGTATGAGAGGCAAAAGTGGCCCTTCTTTTGGCAAACATACATGAATGTATTTTATCAACATAAATTTGTTTATGCCTCTGGCTAACGTCCTCTGGAGTTTAGAACTCACACCTCCCTGATATGTTCCTCCCTTCACTCCTTGACACATGATGTTGTACTGGACAACTTACTGTAGCAGTTATTTTTCAGTTTTTTAACTGCTGGTTAATTATATATATACATGTCTTTTGATCAAATCAACCCCCAATTCCCACCTCTCTAATTCCTCCTCTATTCCCATACAATTTTTCTTTCCCAATGTCATATGCTGTTTTTTTTTTTTTAAAAAAAAATCAATCAGAGTCCACTTAAGTGCTGCCTGTATGTGCACAGGTCTCTCAAGGCTTTCATCCCCAAAGAAAACTGACTCTTTTAACCCTAGTATCCATCAATTGCCAATAAATCTTTGGCTAGAGATGAAACTGTTGAGTATCTCCCTCATTTGTGCTGAGAATTTTGATGACTTAATATTATGCAAGTTTTGTCCATGTAGTTACAGACCCTGTGAGTTTATGTAGGCAATAGTCCTGCTATGTTCAAAAAATACTGTTTTACTGCAGACTTCCAGTACTACTGGATCTTACAATATTTTTGCCCTATCTTCTACAATGATCCCTGTGCCTTGTGGGAAGAGGTGTGAAATAGATGTCCAATTGAAAGCGGACACACCATTGTCTCTTTTACTCTTCTTATTGGGTCTCTGTGTTAATCACAAATGTGGTTTCTCTGATAAGGGTTGAAAGATGCACTAATCTACAGGCATAAAGATAATAATTTCAGGGGAAGTTTATTATATGTCCATTTAGAAGAAGAATAATAGTAGATTCTCCCCTAGGGCCTACAATTTGGCCAGACAGGATCTTATCCAAGTAAACAGTACCTAACATTAATATTGTCTTGATGAATAGACTAGCCTACCATCTTTGGGTAATTATAATAAAATAAAATGTAGCTTACTGTAAGGTAAATCTCTATCTCTGATTCATTCATATATATACATATATACACAGGCACTCTACTATTGAGTGAGCTAAATCTTCAGCTCTTGTTCAGGACAGCGAATCACTGAGTTGCCTGGGCTGGTCATGAACCCACTCTGAAGCATTGGAAGGCCTTGAACTTGTGTTCTTTCTGCCTCAGTTTTCCAAGTAGCTATAATTATAGGCTTGTGCTACCAGGCCCTATCTCATTTCTACTCATTCTCTTATTGGTCAAGAGAATAATATCTTACTTGTCTCCTCTGGGCTGGGTTTCTTTGGGCTTCTAGGAAACTGTAAGAAAACAGGCCCTCTGTGGGCCTAGTCCAGCCAGTGTGTAGACATGTAGTCTGTCCTTAATAGTCAGAGCTCTGTATGGGAGCTCTTTTACCATGGCAGGAAGGCATCCAGGACTTTGACAACCACAGGGACAGTGTGATCCTGTCTTAATCCTCTCTTATTGGCAAACAAAAGCAAGCAGCCAAGATTCATGGAGGTAGGAGAGACTGAGTTGGCAGATGGAAGGTGGTATAAGCTGACCACAGTATGTAAGGTATTTGATTGACTCTGTGACAGTGAACTAGACATAGAAAGAGAAATCCATAGAGATAGTTCTTATGCTTAAGTCAGACTCACAGCCGTCTACAGATATGATGTGGGGAGAGCCTGTTGACTTCCTATTCATGTACAACTGATATGATTAATGGAAAAGACCGCTATTTGAGCCTATCCTTTGTTCAAGGCTCTGAGAGATTCTGTTCAGATGTAAGCATATTATGATATATAAGCCATTGTATCGAGCACTGGTCCTTATTGCTGTATTTGCAGAGTAAGGCTCTATGGTAAACTTTGAAAAAGCTAAGGTTTGTCTGGATAAAGGCAAATAAAGGGTAATGCTAAAACTTCCCACTCTTGGCTAAAAACGCTCAAGAATGATCTATCTTGAACACTGTTATTGTCAAATATGTTAAGCTTAAGCTATTTCAAGTATGAATAGCTAATCAAGAAGTTCTGGTTATTGGGAGGTAGTTAAGGTTGTAGAGAAGGAGTAGAGGTTATTGAATGTGACCTGTTAAAGCCACTTGTCTATGTTGCCTTTGCTTTCATTCATTTAATGTCCCATTTCCAACAGTCAAATGATCAGGGGGTCAGATGCTACATGGGACCCTGTGTTCAGGCTTCCCTTTACTTAAGGTTCTCTGAAATTTGGTTGGCTAAGCATTCCATTGAGTGATAATTTTCCTTCTGTCACAACTACTTTTGGTGTGGATATATTCATCACCCTCAACAAACCCTGTCAAACTAACCCTCTCACAAGTAGCTGCCACTGTGGGAATATAGGAAACCCAAGATCCAAGCTTAGAAAAAAGACAAACAGGCTAAGAAATTTGAAATTCCTCAGCAGAAAAAAAAAAACTCTAAAGGAGTGTCTCTATATTCAACCAAATATTGTTTTATACTTTACCTGCAATCTTGGCTCATACTTACAAACGCAAGCGCACGCGCGCGCGCACACACACACACACACACACACACACACACACACACTCCAAACAACCTTCAAGAAAAATAACACATTTCTACTGTTTGTAGAATTGTGGGGTTTTTATGATCTCATTGTGGCCAATTTATCATTTGCTAACAGTTGTAAAACTCAAGGTTATGGTAGACAGGGATCTTCGGGCCTATGTCTATTACTGTTTCCAATGTTTTCAAGATTCTTCTGTTCTGTTTACAGATTCTAGTCATATATTTTTCCTAAGCACATGCACTGATTCCCTATACTACTCATATTCTGCATTTAGAAGAGACCTCTCTGTGATACCAAAATGTTCAATGTTACTAAAAGCATGCTATTGATAGTCATATCAATTATGTCTTGAGTGTTATATTTAGTGTATCTATTAATAAAACCTGGGTTTCCCTCCTTTATGGCTTGGGAAAAAATAATTCATAGAAACAAATGGCAATATTAAAGCTATCAACAATAAAATCAATATTTGACAGCAGCAGGTAATAGAAGAGTTGCATATGTCTGAATTCAGATTTGGAGCTTTCTAAATGTACATACATTAGCTGAATATCAGAAGCAACAAGCTGTCAAATGATAGCGCATGGATGTTTTGAAAATGAACTTTTTAGAAAAGTGGGAAAATTGCCGAAGTGAGGCTAGTACATAAAATACATATACCTCTCCTCTCCACTAAATTGTCGTTAGGTTCATCCATAACTCTGCATCTATGGTGCAAAATTCCTTCCCACTCCAAATGCTTTCATTTTAGAGTTAAGGTGAAATTTTCAAAAAGGAGGAGAATTTCTCTTGTGATTCTGGAAGCTTATATACAAATAATATAAAGTATAAAGTATACTTTATTTAAAAGTTCATAATTATATTAAGATGTTTAATCGTGACACTATACTTCTCTATGTCGACATGTTTTCACAGTATAAAAATAGCAATGAAGAAAAATTATGTATTTGATATTATTAAAATCATGCTATTGATAGCCTTATAAATTATATCTTGAATATTATGGTGGTTTGAACAGATTTGGCCCCCATAGACTCATGTGTTTGAATGCTTGGCCCACAGGAAGTAATATACTATTAGGAGGTGTGGCCTTGTTGGAATAGGAAGAGTGGCCTTGTTGAAGGGTGTGTGTCACTGTGGGGGTGGATTTTGAGATCTCCTACATTCAAGCTATATCCAGTGTGGAATCCCAGTTTCCTCCTGGCTGCCTTCAGATCAAAATGTAGCACTTTTGGCTCAGTCTCCAGTACCATGCTTTCCTGCAAGCTGTCATGCTTTTTGCTATGATGATAATGGACTAACCCACTGAAACTGTAAGCCAGCCCCAGTTAAATGTTACTCTTCACAACAGTCATGACCTTGGTCATAGTGTCTCTTCACAGCAATGGAAATCCGAACTAAGACAAGTGTTATGTTTAGTTTTAAAGAAATACGTTGAACTGCGTTTGTTCAAAGTGATGTGAGGTTTGGGATCAATTTAAAAATTCAAACCAAATCAAATGTATATTATATTTGCCTACATTTTGCCAGCCAAGGGATACAAATGAAGAGGAAGGCTAGATGTTATTTTCATTTTTATAAATCTTGTTTCACAGACTTTTGCTCTCCACAACTGACCTTCCAAACATACTTTTATTTATCGTAAGTTTAATACCAAGAATGTTTGTTTGCAGTAAACTATACATTTCTGTATGTAGATTTTTTACTATAACAGCTTCTCTGTGCTCATTTAGAAAGATGTGGAAAATACTTTGCTTTCCTAAAGTTGCAGTGTACTTTCTGCTTGGAGGAAAGAAGGGTTCCTGCTTAAGCTGCAGAAAAACCCTGAAGTTGACGTGTAATGAAAGCTTCTCATTAGCAATTATATATACAAATGGCCTCTGGAAGTGCCAGGCCTGTTTGTTTATAAGTCATCTACAAGTTGAATCTACCTGACTTGAGATGTTTGAGACTAGAGGTGCGTTTTTGTGTTTTTTCTGATATTACACCCAAGTCTAAACAGAAATCATTCTTGTTTATTTAGTTAGTTGTCATATACATTTCTATACACAGACTAAAGATAGTTTTTTGTATCCTTTGTGTATTTTTATTATTTTTATTGGATATTTTCTTTATTTGCATTTCAAATGTTATACCCTTTCCTGGTCCCCCCCCCAAAAAAATCCCTATCCCGTCCCCCTCTCCCTGCTTCTATGAGGGTGTTCCCCTACCCACCCATTCCCGCCTCTCCGCCCTCAGATTCCCCTATACTGGGGCAGCTATCGAGTCTTCCAGGACCAAGGGTCTCTCCTTTCATTGATGCCTGACAAGGCCATCCTCTGCTACATATTCTGCTGGAGCCATGGGTCCCTCTATATGTACTCCCTGGTTGGTGGTTTAGTTCCTGGGAACTCTGGGGGGTCTGGTTGGTTGATATTGTTGTTCTTCCTATGGGGTTGCAAACACCTTCAGCTCCTTCAGTTCTTTCTCTAACTCCTCAATTAGGGACCCAGTGCTCAGTCCAATAGTTGGCTGCCAGCATCCATCTCTGTGTTTGTCAGGCTCTGGCAGAGCCTCTCAGGAGACAGGTTCCTTTCAGCAAGCACTTCTTGGCATCCACAATAGTGTCTGGGTTTGGTGATTGTATATGGGATGGATCCCCAGATGGGGCAGTCTCTGGATGGTCTTTGCTCCTATGAGCATTTTGTTCCCCTTTCTAAGAAGGACTGAAGCACCCACACTTTGGTCTTCCTTCTTCTTGAGTTTCATGTGGTCTGTGAATTGTATCTTGGGTATTCGGAGCTTTTGAGCTAATATCCACTTATCAGCGAGTGTATACCAAATGGAGTATTACTCAGCTATTACAAACAATGAATTCTTCAAATTCTTAGGCAAATGGATGAAACTAGAAAAATATCATCCTGAGTAAGGTAAGTCAATCACAAAAGACTAAAGATAATTTTATGCAATATTTTTAGAATGTCTGTTTGATTACAAACTATTACATGAGGTCATGTGTGAAATTTTCCACTTGTGGCATCATGTAGCTACTCAAAAAGTTTTCAACTTTTACATTTTAGATTCCAGAGTTTGGGATTAAGGTTGTTCAATCTTAATTTATGATAGATTGCGAAATCTTATTACACATAAATAAAATGAATGGTTAAGAAAAATGAAAACTTTCAGTACTGATACAAAATGACAGATAATCTGGCAATGTCTATGCAATTTCCTAACGCAAAAATACCCTCTAACGTAGTGATAATGCTTTGAAGAATACAAATGAATGCTGTGTTAGCATGTTTCCTGAAACAGTTTTTAAGAAGGCAAGAAAACCTGGGAAACAAATTACATGTCCATCAGTAAAATAATAGATGAATAAATTACACCATATCTAAAAGATACTACTCTGTAACTATTTTGAAAAGACTGAGCTAGATCTATTTTGATTTGGGAGTGCCCGTGACATATCATTTAGTAAATCATCAGGTGGCAAAGGAAAGTACATATAATAGCATATTTTGTCAAAAAACAGAAGCATACCCTGTGTGCTTTTGTATTTATTTGTAAGGTTATGGAAGGCTAATTATAGGCTTTAAGCCTGATTTACACAAAAAAGTGAGGTAGATAGATAGCTATTTACATTGAAAGTAAAATCTTTGTACTATTTTCCTACTTAGGATTATCAATTTGTAATTCAAATATTTTAATGAAGGAAAAAATTAACAGGAACCAAGAGGCCCTCTTGAGAAGCAGGTGCCCGCTCCAGATGTGGCCTGCTGTCCTTCACTGACATGTCTTTCTCCCCTCTTAATGTTCATCCTTAAAGCTGTATTAAAATCCTTTCTTCATAAACAACTTGGCTTCAAAAACATGAAAACAGAAGCAGGTAGAAAGATCAATAGAGTACTACCTTTAAAGGGCATAAAATAGATAATACACAATTATGGAAACCAACACTATTAAACATGTTTTAGTGCCTATAATATGCTTACCATGAAGGTCAGCATCAGGAAAAACAGCAAAATGAAATAAGCTATCTTTATCATTCAAAAATCCTGCCTGCCTATGAAATGCACACAATACCTCAAAGACAATAATTTCTTCATGGCTGGAACACATATGTGTCTCTTTAATTAGAAAGAAAGTAAATGTTGGCATTCTGTCTAAACTCCACCCCACAGTTACCTGGCAACAGG
>CM052722.1:4619352-4645495 GCA_028551405.1 Uromys caudimaculatus
CTCTCTCTTACTTCCCTTACCTCTCCCCGTTCCCTTCCCCCCTCTCTCCACGTGGTCATGGCCGGCCTCCACTCCTTTACTTCTCTACTCTCTCCCTCTCTCTGCCTTTCTCTGCCTCTACTACCCTCTTAACTCCCCTTCCCATGCCCTAAATAAACTCTATTCTATACTATACCTTCATGTGTGGCTGGTTCCTCAGAGGGAAGGGATGCCTGGGCTCGGGCCTGCTGAGGCACACCCTTCCCCCACACCTACCTCCCCATAACCCCATATAACATATATCTCTCTATATATTTTTATAAACACAACAGTAAATAGCTACTCAGTTGTCTGGAGCAGATTCTGTAGGTACAGCTGCGACTGCCATCTTCCATTTCAGCTCCCAGTCATTACCACATTACTGTATGCCAGTCTAACTTTTAACTACTAGGAGGAGCATTTCTGGGTTGAGTGTTTTTTTGGCAATGGAGCTTATACTGGCCCCAGCTCTAGCAGGTCAGAAATACTTGAAAGTTATTGCAGCCCTCAGTCAAGAACTCAGGGCAATTGGTAGAAATCTCCATTTTCCCTGTTCCTTTGGTAGATTAAATCTAAGGTGAATAGTCTACCCTATCTTCTTGAATTTCCCAGTAGTATTACATTTCAATTTCTATAATGACAACCTGCTTGTTAGCATCTGCTGCACTGGCCTTGATCAACTTTCTTTTCCTGCCCTACCCCTTCTTCCAATTCATTCTAGAAATCATTGCAGCCAAATTCTTATCTATGGAACCCAAATATAAGGGAGAACAGAATTGTTTTGTACCCTTGGATTTCATAGCTTTTATATTTCCCTTCATTCATTTATGCTATAAATATGTACAAAACACCTATGGATCAATGCCTAAACAGGGAAAATAAATCATTGTAGGTATTTTAGGAGAATTTTTATTTTAAAATAATTGTAATAATTTTATATTATTGATATAATGAAATGACACAAGCTTAGTAATAATACAAATTGACCTTATATCTCTGGAAGTCAAAAGTCCATAGTTAGAATCCCTAGGCTAAAGTCAAGGTATAAAATAGACTGCCTTGTATCTTCTGGAGGCTAAGAGGGAACATTTTTATTTTGTTCAGTGATTTTTACATGTCAGTCATTGTATTCTTTACTTCCAGAATTACCAAATTACCATTTGATTTCCTTAAATTTCTTAACATTTTTGTTTTGGCTTTGGGATATGTGCACGCACACACATGCCTACCCATGTCCCACAGTGGAAGGGCAGAGATCAGAGGACAATTTTTAGAAGTCAGTTCTTGCCTTTCAGTTTGGTCAGGCACAGTTTCTCTTACTGTCTGATAGGCTAGCTGGCCTGCAAGCTTCCAAGGGAACTGCTTTTTTTCTGCTGCCCATCTTGACATAAGTGGTGCTTGGATTATAGATGTGCACTACCAGATCAAAGTTTCGCATGGGTTCCCAGGATCAAACTCAGGTCCTTAGACTTATATAGCAAGAGCTTCTACACATATAGTCATTTCTCAGCCTACTGGTTCAATTTTTGAATCTCTCTCTTTATTGGAGGCCTGTATTTCTTCATATATAATTGACATTGTTTCCTCTAATTCCTTGTTTATAATTTTTAATTCCTCTAGCACATTTAAGTCAATTGACTTAAATCCGTTTATTGCATTCAAAGTTGTGACTTCTTTAAGAGCAGTTAATTCCTTTACATTTCTATTGCATCCAGTGAATGAGATACAGTTTGCTATTTCATTGTATACCTTGAAATTTTTTGTTATATCTAGAAAATTTGAGTATTGTAATAAGGCAGTATCTTTGTGATTTAGATTCTGTCTTTACATAGTTTTTGCTGCTGTTTGACAGTTGATTCTTATTTGTTGTGGATAATATTTGTCTATTATGGCTTTAATAAAGAACATTTATAAAAACTTTAATCTTTATTGTGTGTAGTCATTGAAGTTTCAGTGTTATCTCAGAGGACAACCAGTGGTTTAGCAGAGATTTCTTTAAACACTCAGAACCAAATGGATCAAAGAAAAACAACCAAAACCTGACTGTCCTAGTCTTTCAATGTTGACTATAATAATGACAATCATTCAGGTCTAATCCAGGCTACCTACAACTGACTTGGCTTTTGTTTGCTGCTTGTGCAGAGTCCAAGGATCAGCTAGAGGCATGAGCTTGATCCTTACAGGATTTTTATAAACACCCAGAAACCCTGAGCACACATGTTGTTCTGAGGATCCCTAGTACATGTGGTAGCATTGTGGAGCCCTTATTGGTCCAAGAAGCATCCTCCTTATTCTCCTCTCCAGACCTTTGTGTCTGTCTGTTCTTTGCCCCATGTATATGTCCCTCACCTCAGGCAAATAGGTACATGTTTTGGGTGCATTCCATCTAGAAATTTGATCTAGCACAGTGTAATAAACATTAAATTGGTAAAATTTTCAAATTGTTTACATTTGTGTGTGTGTTTGTATATATATTCACCTGTGTGTTGCTTATGGAGGCAAGAAAAGAGTATCAAATCTCCTGGAGCTGGACCTACAAGTAACTGTGAGCTTCCAGATCTGAGTGTTAGGAACCAAACTCCAGTCTCCTCCAATGTCAGAAAATGTTCTTAACCACTGACCAATCTTTCTACCCCCCTATATTGTTAAGTTGTCCTATGTTGTTTATTCTTATTGAAAGTCAACTCTGGGAGCAAGATGAGACCCTCATTCCTTATCTTAGACTCAAACATATTTACCTCAAATGTCTTTCCAGATATTTTCTAGGGATAGGGAGACTCTGCAAATCTGTGACAAGGAGAAAGGGGCAGTACAAGTAGCTAAGGGTCTTATTTGAAAGTGATGGAGCTTTTAAGAACTGATGGTTAGTGGAAGGAAGCAGGGTCAGTGGCGATGGATGCAAAGCTTTAAATTCATTGGCCTCTGTGATACATTCAGCATCTAAAGTCTAATGCTAGCCACTGTAATGGACTCAGTGGCAGTATCTTTGATAGGCAATTTAAAATTTTTTATGATGTCAATTGCTTTTGAACAGTGGAACACTTGCTAAGAATCACAAATTTCATAAGCATGAGAGAGACTAAACCTCTAACATATGGTATTTGATGGCAAGTAATGCTATGTAAAATTATAGAATAGTGAATGGTGTGTGATATAAGCTTGTGAATAGTGATATTGGCAATAGAATCCTATGAATAAATACAAATATAGATTCAGACTGCTTAATTATATATATATATATATATATATATATATATATTAAGGACAAGTAGCTGCCCTGGGTCTGGTGGAAGAGGAGGTTGACGTTCTTCTGTTCTCCTACACCTCTGTCCCTAGTGAACAAGGGTATATCATTATTTCTAGTACTGCTGGGCAGATACCTAACAGTGATCTTAATAGGAAGACCTGTTTTATATGACTAAGTTGAACTTTATTTTACCTACTTAAGGGGGAAGGGTTTATTATGGATTACAACTCAAGGATTCGCTCTCATCTTTGATTTGGACCTATCATGACAAAGAAGTCATGGTGGTAGGAGCTTGAGAATGAAGATGATCACATTGCATACATAGTCAAAAAGCAGCAACTGACAAAATCTTGCATTGAATTTCTTCTTTTTATTCACCCCAGGGTTCCAGTCAATGGAATGATATCACATGCATTTAAGTTAGATCTCTCCCCAGTTTACCCAATCTAGATAATCCCTTATAAGTATACCCAGAGGCTTGTTTCTTCAGTGATTCTGGATCCTGTCAAGTTGCTGGTCAGCATAACCATCAAACCATGCCTAACCACTATTACTTATGACATACTTTGCACATTGAACAATCTTACTCAAGAGAGCATGGAGAAGAAGGCAAGTGATATCTATAGGATGGCTACTTGGAATACCAGCTTTGCCTCAGAGAATGAGAAAATGGATTGAATTTGCATGAGTAGATGGAAAA
The DNA here is from genome assembly GCA_028551405.1 of Uromys caudimaculatus. Taxonomy (NCBI): domain Eukaryota; kingdom Metazoa; phylum Chordata; class Mammalia; order Rodentia; family Muridae; genus Uromys; species Uromys caudimaculatus. The sequence goes on from CM052722.1 coordinate 4,623,318, forward strand.
GAAGAGGTTTAGTTTAAGCAAAAGAAAAATTATAGATAATCACAGAGTTCGGCAAAGCATGGGGATTTCATCCTAACTAGGGTGTTTGTCCTATGGGAAACACTGAGCACAAAGCAAAAGCTAAAAGGGAAGGGTGTGGTGAAACTCTATTAATAGCAACAATGTCAGTATCTCCTAGTGCTATCATATTTATCCACGTTCTTGCTGTCTATTATGTTAAGTGCTTCATGTAGATTGTATAATTTAATCATCTACAAAACTCTGTGAAGTACATGCTATCACTGGACTCGTTTTCCAGAATAGTTTCATGAGATTAACTAAAGAATTTCACAACTGTCACATTCTTTGGTGACAGAAACCAATAGGATGTTTACTACTAGATTATTCTACCTCGGTATCCCAGCTGTATAATATGAATAACAATGTTATACAAAAACTGACTTAGCAGGCTTAAGCAAAAGGAAACCCTTACAAATTTTAATTTGAGGACTTAGGAGACTGCTTAAAGTACTTGCTTCATAAGTGTGAGGACTAGATTTTGCATAATCTCTGGGTAGGTGTGGTGGCCTGCCTATGAATCCAGCCTCAGAAGGTGAAGATGGAGTTTCTAGAGCATGCTGGATAGCCAGTTATGGGAGCTCTGGGTCTGATGACCAGTAAGTTCTGAGTTTGATTGAGAGATTGTACCTCCATGAGTAAATCAAAAGAGCAATTAGCATTATTCTCAGTATCAATCTCTGGCCACACATACATGCAAACATGAATTCACATGCATGCAAACCACAAGCACACTAAAAATATGGCAAAAAGAAAAGATGCTAATCTGTTAATGTAATACAAAGTAGAACACAGTTATTCCTAATATTTGTGGGGGCTTGACTCCAGAATTGCTGAAGATACCCAAATTCAAATTAAAGGAATGCAAGTCCTTTGTGGAAATGTACAATATAAATGCTACATAGTCTTATATTGTCTAAGGCACAATGGCAAGGAAAAAAAAGCATATGACGTTCAGTTCAGTCACATTATATTTTTACTAACATTTTCAGTCCTTGATTGGTTGAATTTGTGGATTCAGAATCTCTAGGTACAGAGTGCCAACTGGCACTTATTTTTCTGTTAAGGATCTTTTCAATATTTAAGTAGTATACGACATTATTTACAAACATAGATAAAAGAATGAAAAGTATACATACATGTAGTATAAGTGATGTATTTCAAGAAGTTATTGAGAAGTATATATGGAAACAATTTGGGTCTTGGACACAGTCTTATGGTCATCTTTGCTATATCCCATAAGAAACTATGACCTATAACTTAACTGTGTGCACCCCAATTTCTTCATTAGTAAAATGTAAAAACTATGTGAGGTAACCAATTATCATAATACTTACCTGTAATCCCAGTACTTGGAAGGTAGTGGCAACATAATCAGAAATTCTGTACATTCTGGAATACAAAATGAGACTCAAAAGTAAAGAAGCTAAACCGAATCCCAACCCAAATATAATGATACTTGCTAGTATATAATGTACTTGGTACCTGGTAAAAATATGATATTTTATAAATGTTAATTCTCTTGTCTTTCTTCCTGTTACTCACCAGTAGAACACATTAGAACAGGGTCTAGAAAATTTTCAAATAATACATACCATTGTAAGATTTGTTAAATGGAGTTATTTGAAACAGTGAGATAAAGTGGAAACTTCTAGTTCCTTTGGAAAGTCAGTTACGTCAAATGATGTTTTGCTGGGGCACACAGGTTAAAGGATGTCTTCCTAAAGCAGACACATGAAAGAATGTTTTCCTGAAGGAGACACAGATGAAAAGGATGTTTTGTTATAGTGGACACACGAAAGAACCCATGATGCAGGAGTATAAGTATGACACCACAGACAGTGGGAGACAAGCACAAAGCATTAATTTGGTTTGCATCAATTCCCTATTCTTCACTAAGGACATGCTTGTATTGGTTCACCTTACATAGCCTTGTTGAGCTCAACTTGTGGTAATGCTGCAATTCAGAGAAGCTCACCAAAGAACTGTTCTTGAGGTTCCTGTGGCAGTTTGCTGCTTCTTTGGTCTCACCTTAGGGGGGTTGGCGAGCATGGTGGGTTCCATGGGTTCCTTCAGGATGAAACTACAGCTGCTTGGTGTCTGCTTGTTGAAAGGACTGGACTGTAGCTACTGGTTTGTGCCTGGTGTCTGCCTGCCTAGAGGACTGGTCAGCAGCTGCTGAGTCGTATTTGGTGTTTGCTATGGGACTGAACTGCTGCCCAAGAAGATCAAGCTCGCCCCCAAAGAACTATTGCTGAACAGGTCCACTTCCCCCATATCCTAATAACTTCTCTTCCACTACCTTTGCTGGGTGGTGGGCTAGGGGAGAGATTGAACCCTTATTAAAAGTAGGTTGCAAAAACTTTATGTGTACCATGAGAAGACAGCCTGAATAAAAATCCATTCACTAAACATTTATTTGTTACCAGTTATATGGTCTTTTTCTCACTGTTGGGTTTTAAGAAAAGAAAATAAAGTGGGCCATAGTCTCTAGACTGTATTTAGAAGAAAATGCATGAATAGACAAGTCTAAGCCAATGACAGAAGCATTGCAGTAGCAGATATACCAGAAGGAGGAAGAAATCAGACAGCGAGTATATGATTCTATGACTGGTTTTTACAGTGGCATTCATCGATTTTAAAGTTCAGGAAAAAAGTCTTCTTACAAATCACTCCACTAGATCCTCATGTTATCCTATTAAAAATAAGTGATTTTTTCCTGTCTTTCTTCTCCTGCTTCAAAGCAAGACGATAGATATGTGGAGAAAATGAAGTTCACTGGCTACTAGAGTGGTAATTTCTGTATCACTGGCCAAGAAAGCAGCTGGTAAAAGCCAAATTGTTTCTCAGGGGAACTATACAGCAGAATTCCCATCCCTCAAGGCGGGTGGGACAAGACTGGAAGGATAAAAGAAGAACTTCAACAATTTTCAATTGTGAAGAAACTTAGAAATTATAGAGAAAACAAGAAAAACTCCTTTTTTTGCGTTAAGAGTATGAATGGGGAGAAACAAGTCAGGAGCAGAGACAGAATTGGCCGTAATTTATCTGCAAGAGATTTAGCTCCTCTCTCTCTCTCTCTCTCTTCCTTTCTCCCTTTCCCTTCCTCCTCATTCCAATTACCCCTCCCTCTCCTTCTCCCATCCCTGTGTCCTTCCCTTTCTCCCTCACCCTTCCCCTTTTAGACATCTTTCTGTGCATCCTAGACTTACCTTGAAATCAGGATCCCTCTGCATCAGTTCCCCAAGGGCTGTGCTCACAGAGGTATGCTGCCACACTTAGTTCATTGGCTGTCATGGACTACTACTGACTTGGAAATTTTCTGCTTGTTAGTGTCTTCACTAATGCTTTGGGACCCTTCTAACCTTAAGTGGAACTATGGCAACAGAAAAAAAGGACAGGGTATCAAATGAGAGCTTGGCAGATTCTATCACAAGCTTAACCATTGGTTTTCACATAGATGTTGAACTAACAACCACATGCCCACAGAACAGGATGTCTACAGCTCTGTGATATGGACGACTGAGGACAAAATTCTGTAGAATTTTGAAAAGACTGAACTTTGAAAAGTAGAAAAGGCAAACCTTAGGGCATTGAGTCTTTCATTTTCCTTTCTTAGGACATGTCTCATTCATCATTTTGGTTTTTTCGTTTTTGAACAGAATTACTATGCAATGCTACCACTTCACTAGTGCAGAAGTATGTCCTTTGCAGTTCCAGGGCTATCTATGAAATTAAATCGAGTTCTTACATATGGACTCAGTACATTGGAATATTGTGTTCCATGCCATATACAAAATAAAAAAAAAAATAAAAATAAGATGTTTTCAATAAGCCTCACTTGCTCCCAGTTGAGAGTCTTCTGACCCAAGGGAAATTCAGGCCAAGAACTCCAGTAATATATTGCTATTACTCATTTTGCTAAGGCTTCAGTGGCTCATGTGTGTAAATTACCAGAGATGACAGCTGCTTGTCTAGAATGAAGTATTTTTAAACAGGGACAAATTTTGATATAAGCTTCTAACCTACCTTGTCAAAAATTTCAATATTTTCAAACGTTAAAATGAAACCTCATATGGTTTCATTAGCAGAGCGCTAGTCCATCTTGCAAAGTAAATAATATAGTTTAGTGTTTCTCTCATAATTCCCCCTATAAGGAAAATGGAAATTCACATAACCCAATTTTATTCCTGTGATGTGTAGCACATCTTCATTATTCATTATTTTAGAGATGCTGAGTTTAATATATGGAAATGCTTTGCCAAATCTTAGACCTGATATAAAGTTTATATATATATATATATGTGTGTGTATATATATATATATACATACATACACACATACACACACACACACATCACCCATTCTTTCCCTTCATTGAATACCCCCAATCCCACCAATCTAGGGTAACACCTATGTGTAGCCAGTCTTAGCTACTTTGTGGGTTCTTTTTCTTACTTTTGATCCTTGAGGTTCCACCCCCCCCATCACTAGATAGGAGAGAAAGGAGGATAGAGGGGAGATAGAGATATCAGAACTTAATTTCTTGCTTCATTTTTCTTCTTTCAACATGACTACTAACAAACTGAAACTAGACCCTCTGAAGGACAAAAAACCATCATCACCATGTCTCAGAGTTCTAGCATTTGTATACTCTCTGAAAAGTTCCCAGGATTCCAAGCATCACACAATCACAGAAACTCTCTGCATCTGGCAAACCACACCTCTGCTAGAGCATGAGGTAAATCGTAGCCATCTGCTGCTAACAGTCTGAAGCAGCCCTGTATCCCACACCTGGGATTAAAACAAAAGCACATTCCCATAATATTTCTGTCTTTAAAAGAACCCATAATTCCAGAATTGTCACTATGCCTATGTCTCAAAAACTAAATAATTTGCTCTTCCGTAAACCTTATCTGTTTCATTTCTAGAATGGAATCAACAATTCTCAACCTTTCCCCCGTTGTATGTATCATACAAATAATGGCAATACCACCACCACTACCACTAGCACCACTACCACCACCACCACCACCACCACCACCAGCAACAACAACAACAACAACAACAACACTACCACCACCACCACCAACACCACCAACACCATCACCATCACCACCACCCTCACCCCGTCAATAACATGGCTTACACAGCCAGGTCAAGCTTTTACAATCTCTGCAAGTCTACAAAGAAGTAAACTGGTGTAAAAAGCAATCCACGTAAGTAGAGGAAACAGAGTGCTCATGAGGCGTGTTTCCCTCTGAGCAACTCTTAAGAACTACATTCTTTCCCACTCATAGCAAAGGAGTGAAAATGAATATTTGTAGGTATGACCTTGGAATTTATCTAAATTTAAACATGTGAATCATTTTCAAACTTTTATGCTTTATTATTATTTGCTGTGGACCACACAGATGCTGCTATACTCCTTCCTATTCTTGCATGCTGATCTGGTTACCCCCACCCATATTACAACATGATGTAAAATCTCATCATCTAAGGTTCAATATAAATGCCACCTCATCTGATGAAGCAGATGTTATCTGTATCCCAGCCAAACTTCATCATCACAAAACAATCATGTATAAAACCTTTTGCCTGTGCCCTTCCCAGGATGAACAGGCATAGATTCAACCCATAGTTAGGGCAGTTCACAAGCATCAGGAAATTAACATCCTTTGTCATTAACTTCAAACAAGGAAAATGGTGTGATGAATAAATGCATCATATCTCTGACTCCAGTAAGAACACTATTGACTTATATCCTTAACCATTTCCAGTGCTTCTCAGTGGGATTGAGTTTCTAATGCTCAGAAAAATTAACAGCTTGTTCATGTACTTCGCATGGCTTCCTGGGATTAACTTTTAAGTAGACCTTATGCTCTAGGGTTACTCTTGGGTATCTGCTTTAGAAGAATCCAACGTAAGACTTCCTGAAAGTCATTTCAAAGTGACTCTCAAAGACAGGAATCTTTACCTTTTCTGGGCTCCATTCACACTTTGCTACATTGTGCAACATGTCATATGGGTATACATATATCATATCATAATTTTTACTTTCAAGTTTCTAATGGGAGAATGGTATAGCTATGCTTCCTTGCATCTTTCTCATACACCATATGACATCATCTTCTCAACTCCTTCTCCTCATCTTCCTTCTACAGAGTTCCAAATGCCATATGATGAACAGTAGAAAGCAGTGGGAGGTGTGAATGATGGATCATTGCATCCTGGAACATCCTTTAAGGCAAAGCAAGCTATATGCAGGCAAAAGATGGGGTAGATCAGGACACACCAACTAGGGCAAGCAAAAGACTCTGGAAAACAAAAAAAATTCACTCAGGTCAACAGAAGAGACTTTGGACTCAACTAGAGAGTATACTAAGTGATCTTGATTTTTTTCAACATTTTGAGTTAGTAATCTAGCTGTACTTTTGCTTCCTTATAAGTAACATGGGACAAAATAGCAGCTGTCTCAAAGAGTTCTTGCCAGGACTAAATGAGATAATTAATGTAAAGATCTCAGAGAAATGTCTGGTACAGTAGTGATGATCATTTCCTCCTCCCACTCTCCTCCTCCCTTTTCAACACAGTCATTAGTCATACATTCTGCAATGACAAAGAGTGAGAAAGATGAAGAGGAGACATTCTCAGCTCGGGTCATCACACTAACAAGAAAGGAGAGCTTACAGTGGAATGAATTTGAGACTTCGAGTTTTGCAAATGAAAACAGAATCCTGATCTATAATTAAAACTTCTACTAGCTTCCAAGTCAATAAGATTAATCACATTTTTTATCTGTTACAAAAGCTAGTATAGATTGTCTTCATTGGGTGTGACTGAAAACAAAACAATGGATGGTATGGAGCCCAGGAAGCATTCTGCTCTATGTAGAAAAAAAGGCAGCTCCCTGATCATTCAAGAGAAGAGAAGGACCCACTGAAAGCACTGCAAGAACTGAAAACAACATTTTCAATAACTTCTTCTGTGATCTAATAAAAATTTTGTTAATGGTTCTCTTGGTTCATTTTTAATAGTATAGCAGGTGATTTATAAACAGCACATACTTATTCTTTTAATACTGTGTTCCAGGAAGTCCAAATTCAAGGTGCCCACATGAGGTATCTATTGAGAGCAATTTTCTCAACTTATAAATTGCAAAAGAGCAAAAGGTATGAACTCTTTCTGGTGTCTGTTTTATAAGGATATTAAATTGTTCATAAAGACAGGGAATCTTACAATCTAATCACTTCCCAAAAGGCCCCACCTCTTAATAACTACATTATAAGGATTAAATTTCAATATAAATCTTAGAAGAAACACATTCAAATAACAGCACTGCTAATCTAGAACAAACTTGTGGTTTTTTTCAAAAAGGATATTGTGTTATTTGTTGAAAATATTGTTTATGAAGAAATTATAAAATTATAGAAAATTATAAAATGATTTTTAAAATGACAAGCAAAACAGACTCATGTATGCAGCAAGTAACTATGATGTACATAAAAAAGTGTCCTTCCAGAATAAAGGGAAAGCATAGGTCAATAAACAAAATTCAGGAAGGAAGGAAGTCTAGAAACAGAGGCATAGAATTGAGGCATTGTTTACAAATTCAAAGCAGGTTATGACTGCCAAGACCATTCCCATACTGAAAACAAAGATTCTTTAGAGGAACTGAGAATATTGAACACACACAATGAGCATCATTTACCTTCTATCACATACCAGGGCTCCAGGACCAGGACTTTACTGTTGATATGCCCTGTTCTGTCTCTTGGCACACGTGTCTCCTAATAGAAATGGCAATGTTTCCCACTTTTCAGTTTTCCCAAGCTATTTCCATTCATCCAAGTTTTACCTCTTCCAAAAAGACAGCAATCAGACTTTTGGAGAAGACCCTTTCCAGTCATTCATGTCTCTGGTGCTTGTCCTCTTTGTGTGTGTGTGTGTGTGTGTGTGTGTGTGTGTGTGTGTGTGTGTGTGTACTGGTAATTGTGGTATCAAAGACTGTGTCTTATTTATCTTATCAGTGCTAAATCCTCCACTAACCCTGGCCCAGCAAATGTGAAGTTCAGTTTTGATACTTTCCTCAGCACAAAGAAAACAAATGGATCTCAAGCCTAGAACTTCAAATTAACCTTTCTTTCTGTACAGAATTTACAGCTATACAATTTGAACAATATAACTTACTAAGCAAGACCTGAACATTGACAAGACCAGTTGACTTGTCAACATGGATGGGGGACATCTCACAGGGTCTTACCTGTAGACAAAGCTACTCGCAACTAACTACTGCTGAGAGAGGGAGAATTAGTCTTCCCTAGTGATGGTCTCCTAATGTGCCATCCAATATTAAGTGGCCCGCTCTGAAATCATGTACATACAAACAACACTAAATTGAATACACACACACACACACACACACACACACACACACACACACACACACATATATATATATATATATATATATATAATAGTTAAAGAAAAAAATAGGCCATGAATGTGAGAAGCAGAGGAGGGATGGCATAGAAAGGATTGAAAGAATGAAATAAGTTATGTAAATCTTTTAATTAAAAATAAAATAAATTTTAAAATGGCAAAATGACCAGGGATGTGCCCTGCCCTATCCTTATCTTTCCAATATACAAATGAGGCAGACTTTAGCAATTAGCAAGTTCCATTTTCCATAACAATGCGACTGCATCTTGACCTTTACTAAATAGTCTTAAAATGCTGCTACCAAAATTAAAGAATTTCAGATATTTTATAGAGGGTAAAAAATTGCTTTAACTAACATATTTTAGAGAGAAGGGGAGCTTACAGACCATGTATAACTCTTACTTTAGGAGGAATAATTTCTGAATAAGTTTTTAAATGCTATGAAGTAATTTGTCAAACGAAGACTGTTGTAAGAAACAACAGCCTTATGCACCTTTTGCTAGCATTCAGAGTATCTTTTCATGTCATAAACACTAGAACATGGAAGTAAAGGTTCTGCATAGGCACCAGCTCAACCTCTGCATGTTCAATGTGTTATGTGAGTTATGTGTTCAGCAATGTGTCTTGCTGTCAGTTTGTGGAGAGCAACCCATCTTGGCAACAGCCCGGATTGTTTGGTATTTCCAAGGAGTCCTATGTACTAGCAACATTTATGTAAACTAAGGTTTATTCATCAATGTAACAACAAATAGTACCAACTTATCAAAACATGTTCAAGAAGTTGAATTATACTATCGGAAATTACTGAAAGTTACATTAAAATGGGATAGTTTTAAATGGGATTTCAACTTTCTTAGATTTGGTCACTATTTTAAATATTAGCAGAGTAATTCAGAAGTCTGTGTTTCAGGAGAATGGGATTTCTAGAAAGCTCCAAATCGTGTATAGGGTACACATGTGTATATGTGATGTTTAGGAGCTTGATCGCTGCCCTGTAAGCAAGCTATCTTTAAACTCTTGCTTGGCTACTTCTGTAAGTTTACTTAAAGAACTTAAGATCCAGAGAGCCTCAGAGTGAGTAATGCCTACCTTAGAGCACTGATATAAAAATTGAATGACATAATGCAAATAGTTGATTTATTGTGCACTTACTATTTGCCAGGTAATTACCTAAGCTCCTTGGATGCATTAATCCAAAAAGCATCCTTATGTACAGTCATTAGCCTTACTTTGATAGTGAATGGAGCTGGATATAGATAGTGGTTAAATAACTTAGCTAAGAGAATGTAACTAGAGAGAAGCACAGCCAGAAATGGAAACTAGGATGTTGGATCTAGGCTTAACATTTTCTGTCACCCTGGAAACGGTGTTCATTTATATATACAGGTGACGCTCCATATCCTGAGCATCTGACCCACAGGTTTTATCAACCACAGATTAAAGATATTTTTTAAAATGCATTAGTAATGTGTATGAAGGCTCTTTCTCTTGTCACTAGTCCCTAAGCCATACAGTATAACATTTACATTTTATTAGGTGTAAAAAGTAACTGGAAGTGATTTAAAGTATATGGGAAGATATGCATAAATTGCCTGCAGACACTATACCATTTTATATAAGACACATATGCCTCTGTGGGTTTAGGTATATACAGGGTTCCTGGTAACATTTCCCTATGAATATGACAGACAATTGCTTATAAAATACCTAAAGTGATCTTCACACTGCTTGGATCATCTTAAGAACAGAATGCATTCTGATGCTTATTCCTCCTGTGCTACTTGGAGTCAAAAAAATTATTTTAATTTACAAAACACAGGTCTCCTAGGAGATGAGAGACTCTCAGGACTCAAAGGGAGAGACCTTGGATGAAATACCCAACAGTGGGGTGAGGGCACTTGTAGAGTCTACCTCCAGTAAAAAGACAGGGCATCAAGTGGAGGGATGTGGTTGCCATCCCACAGTCAAAAGCTCTGACCCAGAATTGTTCCTGTCTAAAAGAACTGCAGGGACAAAATTGGAGAAGAGACTGAGGGAAAGTAGGTCCAGTGACCAGCCCAAATTGGGATCCATCAAAAGGCGAGGCTCCAAGGCCTGGCACTATTACTGATGCTATGGTGTGCTTACAGACAGAAGCCTAGTATGGCTGCCTTTTGAGAGGCCCAACAAGCAGCTGACCTAGACAGTTGCAGATACTTATACCCAACCAATGGACTGAAGTTGGAGACCCCTGTGGTTGAATTAGGGAAAAGCTGGAAGAAGTTGAGGAGGGTAACTCCATAGAAAGACCAGCAGTCTCAGCTAACCTGGACCCCTGAGATCTCTCAGACGCTGAGCCACTAACCAGGCAGCATACACTAGCTGGTCCGAGGCCCCTGACACATATACAGCACAGAGGACTGACTGGTCTGGCCTCAGTGGGAGAAGACTCACCTAACTCTCCAGAGACTTGAGGTCCCAGGGAGTGGGGAGGCCTGACAGGGGGTAGGGTAGGAGGAGGACATCCTTTTGGAGACAGTGGGAAGGAGTAATGGGATGAGGAACTGTGGAAGAGAAGACCTGGAGGGGGTAATTACTGGACTGTAAAAACATAAATATAAAACTAATAAAACACAAATAACAACAAAAATCAGGTCTCTGTGCTGGCAAGCTAGAGGCCTCACTCCGAGCTCCTATACTTTGGACTATTCTGCATGACTGAAATAATTGAGACGACAAGAAAGAAAAACCCATACGCCTCTGCAGTTGATTTACTGCTGCTTCTAGAATGAAGCAGATGCACCCCTCCCCCCACACACACTTTTTTGCCTCTGAAAGTCCTCTCTGTGGACATGGAATCATAGCTTCCACTACTCCAGGTTAAGCACCTCAGATGTAGTGACTGCATGCAACTTCTGTCCAACTCTTGCTTCAGTTTCGTGACTGTCAATTTGAAACAGCAATACTCACACAGGCATGTCTTAGAGCCACCTGGAGGGCTTATAGACAAACACATATGCTAGTAAGCTACTCCCCAGAATTTCTGGGGGAAACCTAAATATCTTAGATGTTTCAAGGGAATGGAGCTGAGCCAGGAAGCACTTATTTTGCTGAAATTCTGTAGGTCTGATGTTCTAGAAAGGTTCAGCAGAATAGCCATTTGTGTTGCTGTTGTTGCCATTGCTTCTTTCCCTCTGAACTGAGCAGTATCCACTGAGATGGCTGAGGTGGCGGATTCACTTCTAAGATGACTTTTTAAACTCATATCCTTCTATTACAGTTCTCCTTGACCACTATTTCTCCACAAATTCATTCCATCCTTTAGTGTCTCTCTTGGAGGTATCTTTGGGCATCCTTATCAATCTGTTAGAGCCAAGGGTAGATAGTTTTGTTAGAGCAGAGGATTTTTTTTCCAAGCCAGTCTCGCAACAGACTGAAACAAGAAATATAAGGCTTTTCATAGCCTAGCCTCAAACATCACTTAAAGCATATTCTACTGGTAAAATTGTTCAGTAAAACTTACCTGGATTCAAGGCCACAGTAATCAGACTCTACCCACTGAGAAAAGGAGGAAGAAATAATTTGCCATGCCTCATTTGTCACAAACACAAATGAGTAGTGTTCCCTGTGCTTCCCATTTCCTTCCTTTCAACTAACTCTTTCATTTCTTCTATGCTGGCTTCTGCCCTTGTTAAACAGCCCTTCTATATATGTTAGGAGTATAACCAGAATTAGTCCATCTAATAGAAGTAGTAGGTCTCAGAATGAGATACACAGACACATTCCCTTTTCTCTGGTTTCTGGGACACATCATTCATGTATTCTCTCTACTTTGTTCTATAATAAGTTCAGTTTCCTCTATGGCCCACCACATATGAAGTTCCAAAAAGTGAGTGGGATTCTCCAGTGCTTTGCACTCTCTAGATCAGAAGGATACAAATGGCAGCCTGTAAGCCAGCCACCTGTTTCGGCAACTAACGTTTGTATTAAAACACGTGGATGCTCATTTCTTGATGTAATGTCCATAATTACTATTGAGTTACAATGACAGAGTAGCAAGGATTGTGTGACCTTCCATTATATAATACAGAAGTCCTATCTCTACAGCTTCCAGATCTTTGAGTGAGCCAACAATGGCTCAAGAACAAGTAAGAACAAATGTTTCTGTTCTGAACATATCAATCTGGTGAGGAAGCTCAAATATACCTCCTGAAAACAGCTCTAACGAATGAAATGGGGTTTGAGGAGGAACAAAAACCAAGAGTCACTGTGGGACCAGGGTCTGAGTAAAGAAACCACCTTGGAAGTGGGCCTTTGCCTTCAGCTGTCCTAGCTAATACTACCTATATAAAACAGACAAAAATACACAGATGAATCTTCCTAATGTCCCTGAACTCAGATTTAAAGGTTCTTAGAAAGATAGAGTGGTGTTTTAAGATCCACCTACTTTTGGAATAGTTTGTTTTGTTGTGTTTGGATGATCAAAGCACAGAATAGAGGGAAATGGCTCCATAAGTCTGTAAGGCTATGGGAGAGCCCTTAAGAAAGAGGTATTTTAAAGTTTGAGTGAGAAGATAGGAAGAAAGTCTGTGGCAGCTGTTTGGTAGCACACATGTGTGTTGCTTGTGTGTGTATGTGTGTGTGTGTGTGTGTGTGTGTCCGTGTGTGTGTGTGTGTGTGTGTGTGTGTGTGTGTGTGTGTGTGTGTGTGTCCGTGTGTGTGTGTGAGATAGACATATAGAGGCTGAAGCAAGAGGATCCCAAGCTGGAAGCCTCCAACTCCTTGTAATACTCAACAATGGAACATGGATTATATGAACTTTGTCTTTTGATTTGGAGCTGAACATCAAATATTGTATACTCCAGTTACTCCACTCAATTTAAGAATCTAAGATGTTCTCAAGGCAGCCTAGAAAATAGGAAGAGTTTTCAAGTTATACCTCTTCCCAGTAGCTCATGCAGTTGCTGTCAAGTAGGCATCAGCCATACAGGAGAGGCTGGATGTACAGATGGAGGTACAGTGAAGAGAGAGAACAGATCAGAACAAGGGGGGATATGCACACAGGTTACTAGAAGATTAGGATGGTGCTCAGCTTGAGAAGCATGAGACTTGATCAGTTTAACTAACCATTTGGATGTGGATAAAAATGGGATTGTAGCCTTGTAAAAGTTTCAAATTGCTCATCAGGAGGAGCCATTGTAGTGAGAATTTTATCCATCTTTGTGGTGGTATGACATGAAAACTCCAGTTACCCTCATTAGAGTTTGGCTCTTAGTATCAAGGAAAACTTGTGGCTTTAGTCATCAAGACTTTAACCATAACGTCTATAAAAGTCTAGAATCTTAATTATCAGGAATGGGATGGGAAATGGATGGTGAGTAGCAGCAGCAGCAACAACAACAATACACACAGTCAAAAGGAAAAATCAGAATACCATAAAAACTTTCTCAAATCTTGCATCTCTAATTTCATTATCTTCCCCCTGTCACTGGCTGACACACAAATGTTACTTGCAGAGGTGTTTGAGCTTTGTGTGAAAATAAATCACAGCAGATACGGTGGGTTTGGGTTTTTGTTTTTGAGTCAGCGAGGGTATCTAGAGATGAGAGGACAGGGTGTGCTGTATTATTATCAGGAAAGGAAGGTGTTTCTCGTTTCAATAGGAACAACTGCACTCTTAACAGGTTCACAGGATGTGGTTTGGATGAGATGATAGACTGATAGACAAAATGAGCTACCCAACGGTTCATCAGTGCCAAGGGCTAGATTCCCAAAGTGATCCTAAGAAACATGAAATCAATAGGAGCAAAGTTTTCAAGCCATTGGAACTACCAGTCATGCTGAGCAGATGGAGTCTTAGAGACTATGTGGGGATAAAAACAAAACAAAACAAAACAAAAAAATCCTACTTACAAGCTAGTCCCTGGTTTGATTTAGAGAACAGGAATCATGGAAACATAGAAGCAACATTTTAATTCTTGTATTTTGTTTTGTCACAAGACTATAAGTTTGAGAGCTGATAGAGTCATTAACCAATTACACCATTAGATGCACTCCATAGTTAAAATAAATAAGACAGCCTGGAGGGAGCAGATACTGAATGAAGCAGGGGAGGCAATAAAGCACAGCATAAATGCCAGGTGACATTTGTTTCCCATAGGGGTTTATCTCCTGACTAGAAGAAATTTAGAAAAAGGAGCAGGAGGAGGAGGAATGATTTTGTCTAACATCTTGCTTTGAAAGCAGGTGACTTTGGCAGTTGAAATGATAATAGACTCAAATTAAAAGAGACCATGCAAAGAGGTCTCTGTTCTCTGATATCTTTATTATTTTGGATAAAATTTTGTCCTTTTTGCTCCTTCTGAACATTAAATGTATATTCTAGCAGTACCAGTAACTTTAAGAAGCCAAGAGTTTGGGGGACAACTAAAGACAGCCTAGGAACAATGAACAGGTTTCAAGTTAGACCATTTAACAGGCAATTCATATAGTTGGTGTCAAACAAGCAGTCTGAGGCATACTGCTAATTTTTTCTAACTTTAAGTTGAATATTTTTTTTAAAAAATCGTCATCCTAGCTTGAATATATTGGGTTGCTATAGAAACAGACCCCTGTCCTGCCTCATATTTTACTGTTCACAGTTTTCTCTGTGAAACAGCACAGTGTCAATTTTTTTGACTGATTGAAGAAGCAATTTCTACTATTTTTTAATACTGTTCATATTATCACTTGCAAACCTTATGTAAGATGATGGTTCCTCCCACTTCTTTGCACACAGTGAGATAATTCAATGGCATAATTATAATAAACAATTCACTCCATTCAGGTTTACTGTCTCATCCTTGCTTTCTTTTTCGAGAGCATTAGAAATCCATCACCGGTTTGAGATCTCTTTAAAAATGCATGAAGGGAAGAGAACTGGCAGCACAGTTAAATGAATTTAATTCAGCCAGATTTTACATTATTAACTCACTTCCGAAGTGCTGAATACAAGGAATGATAGAAGAAGAAAGTGGAACTAAAATTGGACCATTGATCCTGGCAGTCTGTGTGCCAAGCAGACGTGGGAAACAGGCTAGAAAAACTGTAAATGTCTTTTGACATTAGAGATACAGAGCATTCATTTATTTGAATCAGTATAAGATGTGTATTGCCCACCCCCACCTCCACTTACTACCCACTACATTCTAATCACAAGTTAACTGATGCCAGAGTTGGCAGCCAAACAGTTCAGAATTGTTCAAAATGGCATATTAAAGCAACAGGACTTCCCTCTCCTCTGTTGGTAAAAGGAAACAGTGGCTGCCTGGAAACCAGTAGAAGAGGATGCGGGGCACTAAAGTGATTATACTCATGCTCTAAGGCTTTTCTTTTGAAAGAAAATAGAAAGAATCAATATACATAATAAAGTATTCGGGCCAGAAAATAGTTTTTAATGCATTTTCTATGTAATTGTTCCATGATTGGAGTTGCAGGAGCATGCCACCCCCAGACACTACATGAAATAAAGACTTCTAGAATCAAGGACGCTTCTACAGTCTTGTTTAGCCTTTGACTTAAAAGTAGACAGCTTTTCTACAAAGATGAACACCTTTGCAGTCTCTAACACTCTGCCCATCTGCTAAGTGATGCATTCTCGGTATTTGAAATGATTAAGAAGCCAAATAGCTACCTTTTTTTCTAACATTCACAGAAACAAGTTTTCAGAATGAAAATGCATGCTAACCATAGTTGTTCATAGATAGCCTGCTGCTCTTTGGGGAGTATGGACAGGGTTGTACTTCTCTTTCTACTTTGATATCAGATAAGATCAATGACTTACTTTGGACAATGAGAACTTATTGGCTGAAGTCTGTTCCTCTCTGGTGAAGGAGTCAAAGTCAGATTGTGATTTCATATGTATCTTTTCCCTGCTACAGTTGTAGCATGGAATCCTGTTGTGCAATATGCATAATCCTATGATAAGCAGAGTATTGCTGACAGCAAGTGTTGGATAATCAGTCAGAATAGAAAACAAACCTATCTGATAGAGTCTCTGAAAGCTAGAGGGTAACAGTTATTGTAGCATTACTTATCTCATACTGAATGCACCTGTGTTTCCATTAAAATGTTCTCAAAAAGAGAAAAATAAAACAAATCTAAAGCCATAATGGAAACGAGAATATGAGTAATGTCCAATCACTTGTAAGTTCTCCAGACCTTCCATTAAACACAGTAGATACAGGATCCAATTTATGAAAAATATTGGGAATATTTCCTGTAAAAACAGCAATAGTATTTGAATGACAGGATTTTCACTGGGCCATTGATTCATCAATTATCTTATCTTTAGGACTTCAGGGTTTACAAAAAAATACATAAAAATACTTAAATTCTTTTCCTGTTGCTGTAATAAAATACCCCAATAAATTCAACTTAAGGGAGAAAAGGTTAACTTCAGCTCACAAATTTACCTTGACATCTAAGTCAAGGCGGCAGCAGCTTTAAGTAACTAGTCATATCACATCTGCAAACAGGAAGCTGAGAGCAATGAACGCTAGTGATCAGTTCACTTTCTCCATTTTATAGTATTGTTTCCCTGCCTATAGAATGGTCCCACTAAAAGGTAAAATGAGTCAGCCTGTATTAATTCTTCTAATCAAGATAATCCCTCATAGACATTCTCATGGGTTAATCTTAACCTAGACAATTTCTCAAAAATATGCCTAGAAATTCATCTCCTAGATAATTTTAGATTATGTCAAGTTGGAAATTAGCACTGATTATCAGGATGTTGAAGTGAAATTTCCTCCTAAAGCAAGTAGGGCCACTTCTGCCAATGATCACTATTCACTGAAAGATAACTCTCTTTCCACTTTCAATAAGAAAGGTAAGCCAATGTACATTGTCTGCTGGTGGTTGATAAGAGCAGGCCAAAAATAGGTTGATCAAGATAATGAAAACAATATATATGAAGAAAACTAATAATTTGTGAAAGAATCTAAAACTGATACATATAAATGAGGATATATGCAATATTGGTTATAAATTCTACAATAATTTGAAGTTTGTTTATTGTCAATAAATAATGGTGCTGCTAAATTGATTGCCAAAAATTATTAAACAAAGTTTGTTTTGAAACAAATAATTCTAAGCTTTAATTGGAAAAGATATCAATAATTTTTTTAAAGAACATCAGACAAATTGCTGTGCTGGTTAATAATTGGGTTTTGTTTGTTTATTTGTTTGCTTGTTTGATTTTTACTTGGATATTGTCTTTATTTACATTTCAAATGTTATCCCTTTTCCTGGTTTCCCCCACCAGAAACCTTCTATCTGATGCCCCTCCCCCTCCTTCTATGAGGGTATTCATCTACCAACCAACCCACTACCCCCTCCCTGCCATGGCATTCCCCTACACTGGGGAATACATCTAGCCTTCACAGGAACAAGGGTCTCTCCTCTCATTGATGTCTGACAAGGCCATTCACTGCTACATATGCAGCTGGAGCTATGGGTCCCTCCTTGTTTACTCCTTGGTTGGTGGCTTAGTCCCTGGGAGCTCTGGGGGGGGGGTCTGATTGGTTGATATTGTTCTTCCTATGGGGTTGCAAACCCCTTCAGCTCCTTCAGTTCCTTCTCTGACTTCTCCATTGGGGACCTCATGCTCAATCCAATGGCTGTCTGCCAGCATCCACCTCTGTATTTTTCAAGCTCTGGCAGAGCCTCTCAGGAGACACCTATATCAGACTCCTTTCAGCAATCACTTCTTGGTATCCACAATAGTGTCAGGGTTTGGTGACTATATACGGGATGGATCCCCAGGTGGGGCAGTCTCTGGATGAACTTTCCTTCTGTCTCTGCTCTATACTTTGCCTCCCTAATTGCTCCTGTGAGCATTTTGTTCCCTCTTTCTAAGAAGGACTGAAGCACCCACACTATGGTCTTCCTTCTTCTTGAGCTTCATGTGGTCTGTGAATTGTATGTTGGGTATTCTGAGCTTTTAGGCTAATATCCACTTATCAGTGAGTACATAACATGTGTGTTCATTTGTGATTGGGTTACTTCACTCAGGATGATGCTTTCTAGTTCCATCCATTTGCCTGAGAATTTCATGAAGTCATCATTTTTAATAGCTGAGTAGTATTCCATTGTGTAAATGTACCATATTTTCTGTACCCATTCTTCTATTGAAGGACATCTGGGTTCTTTCCATCTTCTGACTATTGTAAATAAGACTTCTATGAACATAGTGGAGCAGGTATCCTTGTTATATGATGGAGAATCTTTTGGGTATATGCCCAGGAATAGTATAGCTGGGTTGTATTCTGTCCTGTATTCTGAGGAACCACGAGACTGATTTCCAGAGTGATTGTACCAGCTTGCAATCCCACCAAATTTTGGGGAGTGTTCCCTTTCTCCATATCCAACGCCAGCATCTTCTCTAACCTGAGTTTTTATTTTAGCATTCTGACTGGTGTCAGGTGGAATCTCAGGTTTGTTTTGATTTGCATTTCCTTGATGACTAAGGATGTTGAACATTTCTTTAGGTGCTTCTAGGCCATACAATATTCCTCAGTTGAAAATTCTGTTTAGATCTGTACCTCATTGTTCAATAGTGTTATTTGGTTCTCTGGAGTCTAACTTCTTGGGTCCTTTGTAGATATTGGATATTACCACTCTATTGGATGTAGGATTGGTAAAGATCTTTTCCCTATCTGTTGGTTGCAGTTTTGTCCTATTGACAGTGTCATAGGTGTGTGGATTCATTTCTGGGTCTTCAATTCTATTCCACTGATCTACCTGCCTGTCACTGTACCAATACCATGCAGTTTTTATCACTGTTGCTCTGAAGTACAGCTTGAGGTCAGAGATGCTGATTCCCCTAGAAGTTCTTTTATTGTTGAGAATAGTATTTGCTATCCTGAGTTTTTTGTTATTCCAAATGAATTTGAGAATTGCTCTTTCTAAGTCTATGAAGAATTGAGTTAGAATTTTGATGGGGATTGCACTGAATCTGTAGATTGCTCTCAGCAGGATGGCCATTTTTACTAAATTAATCCTGCTAATCCATGAGCATGGAAGATCTTTCCATCTTCTGAGATATTCTTTGATTTCTTTCTTGAGAGACTTGAAGTTCTGGTCATACAGATCTTTCACTTGCTTGCTTAGAGTCACACCAAGATATTTTATATTGTTTGTGACTATTGTGAAATGTGTCATTTCCCTAATTTATTTCTCAGTCTGTTTTTACTTTGAGTATAGGAAGGCTACTGATCTTTTTTGAATTAATATATCCGGTCACTTTGATGAAGTTGTTTATCAGCTATAGGAGTTCTCTGGTGGAGTTTGTGGGGTCACTTAAGAATATATTAACATATCACCTGCAAGTAGTGATATTTTGATTTCTCCCTTTCTAATTTGTATCCCTTTGACCTCCTTTTGTTGTCTAATGTTCTAGCTAGAACTTCAAGTACTATGTTGACTAGATAGGGAGAGAGAGAGAACAGCCTTGTCTAGTCCCTGATTTTATTGGGATTGTTTCAAGTTTTTCTCCATTTAGTTTGATGCTGGCTACTCGTTTGCCATATATTTCTTTTACTATATTTAGGTATGGGCCTTGAATTCCTGATCTTTTCAAGACTTTTAACATGAAGGGATGCTGAATTTTGTCAAATACTTTCTCAGCATCTAATGAAATGATCACGTGTTTTTTTTCTTTGAGTTTGTTTATATAGTTGATTACATTGATAGATTTCCATATATTGAATAATTCCTGCATCCCTGGGATAAAACCTACTTGACTGTGGTGAATGATCATTTGGATGTGTTCTTGGATTCAGTTTGTAAAAATTTTATTGAGTATTTTTGCATCAATTTTCATAAGGTAAATTCATCTGAAGATCTCTTTCCTTGTTTGGTCTTTATGTGGTTTTGGTAACAGCATAACTGTGGCTTCATAGAATGATTTGGGTAGTTTTCCTTCTGTTTCTATTTTGTGGAATAATTTAAAGAGTATTAGTATTAGATCTTCTTTGAAGGTAAGATAGAATTCTGCCCTAAACACATCTGGACCTGGACTTTTGTTCATTGGGAGAATTTTAATGACTGCTTCTATTTCTTTAGGGGTTATGGGATTGTTTAGATGGTTTATCTGATCCTGATTTAACTTTGGTATTTGGTATCTGTCTAGAAAATTGTCCATTTCATCCAGATTTTCCAGTTTTGTTGAGTATAGGCTTCTGTAATAGGATCTGATGATTTTTTGAATATCCTCAGTTTCTGTTGTTATATCTCCCTTTTCATTTCTAATTTTGTTAATTTGGATACTGACTCTGTGCCCTCTGATTAGTCTGGCTAAGGGTTTATCTATATTGATTTTCTCAAAGAACCAGCTCCTGGTTTTGTTGATTCTTTGTATAGTTCTTTTTGTTTCTACTTGTTTGATTTCAGCCTTGAATTTGATTATTCTGCCATCTACTCCTCTTGAGTGCATTTGCTTCTTTGTGTTCTACAGCTTTCGGGTGTGCTGTCAAGCTGCTAGTGTATGCTCTCTCCAGTTTCATTTTGGAGGCACTTAGATCTATGAATTTTCCTCTTAGCATTGCTTTCATTGTGCCCCATATGTTTTCGTATGATGTGCATTCATTTTCATTAAATTCTAATAAGTCTTTAATTTCTTTATTTATTTCATCCCTGACCAAGTTACCATTGAGTGTATAGTTGATCAGCTTCCATATGTATGTGGGCTTTCCATTGTTTTTTGTTTGTTGTTTTCTTTTCGTTTTTGTTTGTTTCATATTGAAGAACACACTTAGTTCGTGGTTATCTGATAGGATGCGTGGGATTATGTCAATCTTCTTGTATCTGTAGGGACCTGTCATGTGACCAATTATATGGTCAGTTTTGGAGAAGTTACCATGAGGTACTTAGAAGAAGTTATATTCTTTTTGTTTTACAATGAAATGTTCTATAAATATCTGTTAAATCCATTTGGTTCATGACTTCTGTTAGTTTCACTGTGTCTCTGTTTAGTTTCTGTTTCCATGATCTGTCCATTGATGAGAGTGGGGTGATGAAGTCTCCCACTTTTATTGTGTGTGGTACAATGTGTGCTTTGAGCTTTAGTAAAGTTTCTTTTGTGAATGTGGGTACCCTTGCATTTGGAGCATAGATGTTCAGAATTGATAGTTCTTCTTGGTAGATTTTTCCTTTGATGAGTATGAAGTGCCCTTCCTTATCTTTTTTGATAACTTTTGGTTGAACGTTGATTTTAATTGATATTAGAATGACTACTCAGGCTTGTTTCTTGGGACCATTTGCTTGAAAATTTTTTTCCAGCCTTTTACTCTGAGGTAATGTCTGTCTTTGTCACTGAGGTATATTTCCTGCATACAGCAAACTGCTGGGTCCTGTTTACATATCCAGTATGTTAGTCTATGTCTTTTTATGGAGGAATTGAATCCATTGATATTAAGAGATATTAAGAAAAAGAGACTGTTGCTTCCTGTTATTTTTGTTGTTACAGGTAGAATTATGTTTGTGTGGCTAGCTTCTTTTGGGTTTGTAAAAGAAGATTAATTTCTTGCTTTTTCTAAGGTGTAGTTTCCATCCTTTTGTTGGAGTTTTCCATCTATTATCCTTTGTAGGGCTGGATTTGTGGAAAGATATTGTGTAAATTTGGTTTGTCATGGAATATCTTGTTTTCTCCATCTATGGTA
>CM052722.1:4645995-4688675 GCA_028551405.1 Uromys caudimaculatus
GTATGTACTCACTGATAAGTGGATATTAGTCCAAAAGTTCAGAATGCCCAAGTTTCACTTAACAGTAACCACTGGACTGAGAGTGAGGTCCCAGATGGAGGAGTTGGAGGAAGGTCTGAAGGAGCTGAGGGAATTTGTAGCCCCATGGAGGGAGCAAGAGCATCAATGGGCCTGACCCCCCCCCCCCCGGTCGTCCTGGAGTTTGGACCACCAACTAAAGAATACACATCTATGGACCCATGGTTTGTACCACATATGTGGCAGAGGATGACCTCGATGGCCATCAGGGAGAGAGGAGAGGCCCTTGGGCCTGAGGATGTTAGAGGCCACAGTAAAGGGGAATGTCAAGTTGGGAATATGGGGATGGGTGGGTGGGTAGGTGGGAGGTGGAATTCCCTCATTGAGGCGGGGATGGGGAGGGGATAGGGGGTTTCCAGGGAGGGGACCCGGAAAGGGGGAAGCATTTGAAATGTAAATAAAGTATCAAAAAAAAAAGAATATTCTGCTTAACTTCCACATAAGTAGGAATTTTCAAATTATCTTTATTGATTTTTCATTTCATGCCATTATTGGCAGAGAAATACACTCAGTGACTTTAATCATTTTTTTTCTATTTTTATTTTTTGTTACTTTATTTGCATTTCAGATGTTTCCCCCTTTCCGGGTCTCCACTTTGGAGGCCCCCTATCGCCTACCCCTTCCCCCTGCTCCTATGAGGGTATTCCCCCACCCACCCGCCCACTCACTCCTGTCTTCCCACCTTGGCAAAAAAAAAAGAATCACAAGATTTCCCAATCAGCTCTCAGAGGAATCTCCTGGTTGGAATATGTAACAAAAATAATTCACATCTGACACCTAGCTTAATTATATGTATCTAGACAAAACTGTAGCAAAGAACCTAATTCTAGGAGAAATTAAAAGCAATTCTCAATAATCAATGATTCCAGAACCTTTTATCTTAGTTTTCAAGTTATGTTTACATCTTTAGATGTCAGGGCCATAGAGTTATAGTCAAAGCTTTCACTGCATAGGACATGGTCATCACTGGCTTATAAAAGGTTCCATTCCTTTTTATTTCATATCAACACACAATCCTTTGTATTGATGTATCAGTAATCATCCAAACCCTGACACTATTACTGATGCTATGATGTGCTTGTAGACAGGAGCCTGGCATGGCTGTCCTCTAAGAGGCTCTACTGACAGCTTACTGAGACAGATGCAGATACTTACAGCAAACTTGGACTGAGGTCAGGAATCCCTATGGAAGTGTTAGGACAAGGATTAAAGGAGTTGAAAGGGATGGCAACCCCATAGGAAGACCAACAGTGTCAACTAACTTGGACCACTTAAGCGCTCCCAGAGACTTAGCCACCAACCAAAGAACATACATGGGCTGATCCATGGCCACTGTCATGTATGTAGCAGAGGACTGCCTTGTTTGACCTCAACGGGAGAAGATATGCCTTATCTTGTAGATGTGATGCTCCAGGATAGGAGGACACTTGTGTGGGGGGGGGGGCATCACCTCAGAGGTGAAGGGGAGGGAATGAAGAACACTTGGAGGAAGGGCAACATTTAGAATTTAAATAAATAATTTTTTTTAAAAGAGTTGATTTACACCCTTAGAAGATGTGCTGACTTTTTACCAATGAAACAAATATATCTTTTCTTATTTTTTTCCTGTTTGTCCCATTTCTAGTACTAATGCACATTCTCAATTCTTTCTTATATTTACAGCATAGGGTTTCATGAGTGTGTGCCACACTTCATTTCTCCCATACTCAGGAAGCCGCCCACTCACTCTGATTTCACTACTATAGTAAAGAATGACCTTACATATTTCCCCTTCTGAACATTGGATATTTACACTAAACTGTAGCAAGTTGCTCTCCCACATCGTAGCAGCTTTTGTCCTTCCTCCTTCCAACAATATATCACAACACTTTATTACCAAGACTTCCATTTTTTGATAGTCATGGGTAATTTGGGCCTTCAGTATTGTTTGTATATGTATTTTCTCAACAATTATTGCTTGTGAAGATCGTTAGACATACTCATTAGCCCTTAGGATTTTTATTTTAAATTTTCTTATGCATATTTTTGTCTAATTTTCTAATAGGATTATCATTATCTTTTATCAGATATAATTGCTAATTTATTCTAGCTATTATTTCTTTGTTTAGAGAAAACTATTTCTTCTATTTTCAACATGTTATTAACATCAAACTCTAATTTTGAAGGAATTTAGCATGTTATCCATCTCTGTGCCTACAACACAGACATTCACACCCAATTTTTTCAAAATCCTAGCCTAGCCCATATTCTCAAAGAGCTAACAAAATTCTAAATGACAAAAAAAAAAAAACATCCGATGAGACTTAATTAAATGAAGCACAATAGTTCATGGATTTCATGTTCCCAATTCCTGAGCTTGAGATGTCTCATATATACCATCAATAGAAACCGTAGAATGACTTCTGCCTCTAACTTCACTCTACACTTTCATCTGCTCCAAGCATCAATCAATGTGAACACAACTTAGTGCTATAAAGCAGCCATTTATTTCATTAAACCCACAGGGCCCACAGATCAGAGATTTGTACACAGTACAGTGTGGATGCCTTGTATCTACTTTATCATATCTGTAGGAGTTAACTTGAAGGTTAACAATTATATAACAGCTAGTGTTAGAATCTTATGAAGGGCTATTGACTTCCCAGTCTGGGATTTGGGGTAGAATGGTGCAAATACTGGGTTCAGTTGTATCTCAAAAGACTCAATCCATGACCAGCTGGCTCCATTGTATTTTGGCCTCTGGTAATACAGGAATTCCATGGCAGAATGTCATGGTAAAAGAAATCTGTTCAACTCCTGATAGCCAGAAAAAGGAGAGAGTTGTATAAGGGCTAAGTACAAAATAGAGCCATACTTGCTATGCCCTCTAATTAGGCTTGATGTCCTACTTTCCATTAACACCAACCAATGTTATCAATTATGATTCTATCAATAAATCAATGCAATTACAAGGTCCAAACCCTCATGAAACAGTCTTTAGTGGTTTCAGTATGTTTGGTTCCCCCATAGACTCATGTGTTAAATGCTTTGACCCATGAATAGTGGCACTATTAGGAGGTGTGACCTTGCTTGAGGATATGTGGCCTTATTGGAGGAAGTGTGTCACTGTGGGGGCAGGCTTTGAGGTCTCTATGATTAAGCTCTGCCTATTATGGAATTCCAGTCTCCTCCTGGCTGCCTTCAGATCAAGATATTAAACACTCAGCTCTGTCTCCAGCAACATACCTGCCTGGACACTGCCATGAATCACACCATGATAATAATGAACTAAAAGTATGAAAATGTAAGCCAGCCCCAATTAAATGTTTTTCCTTATAAGAGTCATAACGTAGGTCATGGATTCTCTTCACAGCAATGGAAACCCCAAATAACACACAGTCATTTGTGGGGGTAGCTACTTTTAAATGTAGCACTGGGGAGTAAGCACTCAACCTAAAATTTTAAAGAATATTTAATAGCAAAATCATTAATACTGCTTTATCGAACTCTTTCAAAAGTGAAGTGGTTGTGCCAAAAGTCCTCAAAGCAAGACCATTTACAACTAGGTATCAATTCCAATATCATTCATTATTCCTCAATATTATCAAATATGCATCCCATGAATGTCAACTAAACAAGATTTCTAGTTACTACTTAAAAAAAAAAAACAACAACAACAACAACAACAAAAAAAAAACCTCATCTCATACTTCCTGCACCCTTTACACATTTATTCCCATGCTACTACTTACTGGAATAGTTAGCTCTCAAAAGTCTTTCTTCTTTAGTGCCAATTTCAAAATTCAATCTTCTTGGTTGTATTGGTTACTTTCTGTTTCTGTGATAAAACACCATGACCAAAATTGACAATTTTGGTCAATTCTGGACAAGAGTTTGGTTTACTCTTGTTTCAGAGTTTCAGAGGGAGAGCCCATAGGACAGGAAAAGTATATCAGTAGTGGTCACAATAAGCAAAAAGCTAGGAGATCATTTCTCAGTCACTCATAGGAAGCAGAGAGAGGGAACAAGAAGCAGCCTGAGGCAATAATCTCTCAGAACCTGCCCCCAGTGACATACTTCCCCATCAAAGCCACACCCTCACAAAGGTGCCATAACCTTCCCGAATAGCACTTAACTAGGAACAAGTGTTAAAATACATGAGCCTATGGGAGACAATTCTCACTCAAACCACTGTATGGTCTACCAGTCAATCATCAGTCCTACCTCTATAAACCCACACAAATAACATGTTCTATTTCTTCAGTATAATCCCTTAACTCAGAACTTTCTGTCCTGACTTTATTATGCTGTATTATCATATTTTGGATATTTAAAAATGTATTTCTCTCTCATTTATTACATACTGACTGCAATTTCCCCTCCCTCCTCTCCCCAGTTCTTTCCTCCAACCTTCCCTCACTCCCATATCCACTTTTCCATTTCCCTTCAGAAAGGGGCAGGATTCACAGGAATATCAGCAAAACATGGCATATCAAGTTGCGATGAGACTAACTACCTCCCCTTGTAATAAGGCTGGATGAGGCAACCCAGTAGGAGGAAAAGGGTCCCAAAAGTAGGCAAACCAATATTTTGAGTGTTTTATTGCAATATCTTATATAGCTAGCTTTGCTTCAAGTAGTGGTTCTAGATTGATTTATCTTAAATAGAAGTGACATGTTTCGAGGTAAAAAAGAGATACCAACATTTTATGTTGCTAGTTAAGAATATTTTTCATTTATTTATTTATTCACTTTACATCCCAATTGCAAACCCTCTCCTTCCTCTTCTCCCAGTCCCCCACTTACAAATTTTTCCATCCATTATCCCTTCCCTTTCTCCTCAGAGAAGGGAAAGCACCCCCCCATACCATCGCCCCTAGAACATCCAGTCCCAGCAGCATGTCCTCTCTCACTGAGGCCCAACCAGGCGGTCCAGTTAGGAGAAGGGGATCCAATGGCAGTCAACAGTGTCAGAGACAGCCCCCACTCCAAATGTTAGGGGTCCCATTTGAAGACCAAGTTGCATTATCTGCTCCAATATTTAGGGGGCCTAGGTCCAGCCCTTGCATGCTCCCTGGTTGGTGATTCAGTCTCTGTGAGCCTCCATGGGACCAAGTTAGTTGACTTGTTGGTCTTCTTGTAGTGTCCTTGACCCCACTGGTTTGCTCAATTTTATCCCCCACCCTTCCCAAAGACTCCCAGACAAATCTATTTCAATCTGATGCTGGATAAAGCCTCTCAGGAGACAGTTATGCCAGGTTCCTGTCGGGGGTTGGCTCTCTCCCATGGGATGGCTCTCAGCTGGGGCAGTCATTGCTTGGTTGTTCCCTCAGTCTCTGCTCTTATCCCTGCACATCTTGTAGGCAAGACGAATCTTGGGTTGAAGGTTTTGTGGGTGGTTTGATGTCCTCCTCCCTCCACTGGAAGTCCAGCCTGGCTACAGGAGGTGGCCAATCTAGTCTCCATATCCCCAGCTGGTAGGAATCTCAGTTAAGGTTACCCCATAGACTCCCTGGAGCCTCCCCTAACCCAGGTTCCCAGCTAGTTCCAGAGATGTGCCCACTGATTTCCATTCTCACTTCCATCCCTCTCCCACCCTCTCTCCCCACACCTGATCTCCACCCTCATTACCCTCCTCACCACCTCCCCCACTCAGTTCCCTTTCTTCATCTACCTCTGATGACTAGCTAAGAATATTTTAAAAGATATGTACCTAGAATAGTTAGTATTACATTTAACAAAGACATTTTAGCTCCTCACCCATGTATATAATCACAAAATGAGATTTTTTTTTCATTTCTAAGGAGGAAGTTTTCAGCCTTAAATAACATAGTTGTAAACACTTCAAAATCCTTTCTCATTTGTTCACAAATCCGTCAGTACATTTTTATCTGGCAACTACTTTTCAAATGTTGTTTTTCACTCATTTGTTTTAGGATCTTAATCAAAGCAGTCAATATTTATTTTGTAATTGGCTGGACAAAAACCTAAATTGTGAATATGCTCTTTTATTTACTGCCTAGCATACAACACAAACAGAATGGACCTGAACTTACCTTGTACCAAGTACCATGTCCATTATGACCTTACCATGGCAAATAAAAGCAGTGTACTATCCGCCTATATGGAACTTAATTATATCCACAAGAAAAAACTAATAATAACCAAAAGAAATGTATACTAAAGATAGATGGAATCAGATAGTGGTGCATGCTAAAAATATGAGGAAACAGCACTTATGAATGGAAATCTTTTGTTAAGACAGACACTGCTTCTCGAGCAGTAGGCTATGGAAGTTAGAAAGAAGCCAGACATTTGAGAACATTTCATGAAGGAGCAAAATATTGAGGAAAGAAACAGGCTATCATGCTCAAGGTAATATCAAAGGGCTGAAGGTATAATCCAGGAGCACAAGTCCTTGTCTAGTATGTACCCAATTTCAATCCAAAAAACATGAAAAACAAAAGAAAAATCCCATCTGTAGCTAGGTATAGTGGTATGTAATTCAAACTTTCTTGAGGTCATTATAGTCCACAAACATCAAATTTGGAAATAAAAAGCTATTCCTTCAAATTATATCCAGGATATGCTCACTTCTCTCCACCTTTATCACCACAGTCTTAGTTTAAGCCAGCATTTTCTGTGCCCTCCATTATTACAAAAGTACTTAGCAGGTGTGTGACTTCTATCCCAGGCATTCACAGTCACTCCACATAAGGCTACAGAATGACTCATTTAAACTCTAAAGGACTAGATACTTTCTTTGCTTTTCTATGAGCTTCCTTTTTGACTAAAACCAGTCTTTTAAAAATGTCTAGAAATAGGTGGGAAAAATGGGTCAGCAAGTGTGAGTGCTGATTGATTTTCTAGCAGACACAGTTCAGGTCCCAGCAGCACCCACACCAGGTTGCTCACAGGTCTCCTTGGACTCCAGCTCCAGGATGCCTTTTTTGGAACTCTAGTGGTACAAAGCATATGCATGGTGCACATACATACACTCAGGCACTCATATATACACATAAAATAATGACAAGTGAATTTTTAAAAGATTGTATTCGAGAGTTTAAAATGAACACGCACACTCAAATACACAAATACACACAAACAACACACATGCACACACAAAAATTTCTGCTCATATATATTTCTTGGAATAAGGACATTCCAATATACTAACAACTATATCTTTAATGCCTAGAATATGGAAGGCATTTAGTAAATATTTGTCAAATGAATTAATGAATAAATGAGCAAGACATGCATTTTGAAGTTGTCATAATAGAGACTTTTGGACTGTTCTAAGGTTACCTATACTCAATAAGCATGGTTCAGAGATAAATAGAAATGTGAATTGTTTACAATTAGCGCATCACACCATAGAATGCACTACAGTCCCCACGGGAAGGGGCAATTGAAATTCCTTCGTATTTTTGAGTAAGATCTCTGCAGAAACTGTCAGTTCTCATTTTCTTACAGACTTTTTTCTATTCAGGAGGCAGTCTTATTTCTTGGCACAAGGAATGCTCAAAACAGTTTTATACAAAGCAAGCTCACGCCAAATTGGTGTCTTTTTCTAAACACTTAAGAGTTTAATCAATCTTGCTTTATCTTTGATGATAATCATCATAGGTGGATTTGGTGAAATATTTTAAAATGACCCAAATACTCTAGAGTTGTGAGACAAACATATAGTTTTATCTATACACGCAAGAGGAGGATGAAGAAGAGGAGGAGGGGGAAGGGGGAGGAGGAGGGGAAGGGGGAGGAGGAGGAGGAGGGGAGGAGGAGGAGGAGGAGGGGAGGAGGAGGAGGGGAGGAGGAGGAGGGGAGGAGGAGGAGGAGGAGGAGGAGGAGGAAGAAGAAGAAGAAGAAGAAGAAGAAGAAGAAGAAGAAGAAGAAGAAGAAGAAGAAGAAGAAGAAGAAGAAGAAACAGCAGCCTCTACTTTCTTGACTTTAAATAAATAAATCAGCAAGACTGGTCGTTTTGGAGTTTAATTTGGTTTTAATGTTTTATGAGACTTACACCAAGGAATATTAATGCCACATGCAGAACAAGTCACTTGAGCCTTTCATACACAGTCAAAAGTTTTCATCTGAGCTGAGAGATAATCTTTCTTAATAATATCAACAGAGTCAATGGAAGTCATAATTAATTCATACACTGTGGATGTAATTAGCATTCAAATGAAAGAAATGACTGCTATGCCAAAACCAAGTCTACTCCATTATTATATTTGGTACAAATAAAATATGCTGAATTTCTCCTCTTGTCAACTGTGGGCACAGTTTGATCTGTCCTTTTTCCAGTCTCCCTTTAGTTTAAAACCAAAAGTTAAAAGGAAGGTACTAGGCTGTCATTAACAGCAAGTTTTTCCTTTAACATTCAGTGGTGAAGTGCAACCAGTCTTTTCCATCTTTATGTTTTTTGTGCACAATCAAATTCAAATTGTGCCTTTCCCTGGTTCATAGATAAGAAACCTGAATACCTAAAAAGGCCTAATACTTTTATTTATGGCAACTAATACATCATCAAGTAAGGAAGAATTATCTCCTAGTGATAAGAGTATCAGTATAGGAACAAGAAGCCAAATTGCTGATGGGAGCCTGATGTGGCTGTCTTCTGAGAGGCTCTGCTAGAGCCTGACAAATACATAGGTGTATGCTCGCAGGCAATGATTGGACTGAGTGTGGGGTCCCTGATGGAGGAGTTGGAGAAGGGACTAAAGGAGCTGAGTGGTTTTGCAGCCCCATGGAGGGAGCAACAATGTCAATCAGCCAGACACCCCAGAGATCCTGAGGACTGGACCACCAACCCAAGAGTACACATGGAGTGACCCATGGCTCTGGCCACATATGTGGTAGAGGAGGGCCTTTTTGGACATAAGTGGGAGGAGAGGCCCTTGGGCCTGAGGGTGTTAGATGCCCCAGTGTAAGGGAATGCCAGGGCAGGAAGGCAGGAGAGGACGGGTAGGTGGCAGAGAGGCTGGGGAGAGGGGATGGAATAGGAGGTTCTGAGGGGAGACCTGGAAAGGGGATAACATTTGAACTGTATGTAAAGAAAATATCCAATAAAAGAAAAAAAGGAAGCAAAATTGTAAGGCTTAGTGTCACTCATTTGTTAAATATTTCTGCAATAAGCACTGGAGCAAAGCAAGGGTTACTCGGAAACTATATGCAGGGCAACACAAAACCAGAGACTTGAAGACAAAGAACATTTTGATTCACTAACCACTTATGTGCTGCTTGAAAATAGCCATAAAAATCATTGGCATATTATAAAAGTTGAAAGGGAGAGAAAATATGAAGGAAAAAGATCACAAACAGCCTGGATTATAGGCTGGCTCCACTACAAACAGATTGAACTATTTACATTTTAGCTTTCTCAGAGGGTACGGAGAAATAGAATAAATGTGATTTGCTTAATCTCACTCAAGCAATTTGTACCTTAATAAGGATTAAAACCTATTTCTCATGTTAGTAGTTCTCCAAGTATAGTCTCTAAGGAAACAGCCTCAGCATCATTTGGACCTTGTAAGAAATGGCAGTTCCTCGTTCTATTTGAGACCTAAAGAATAATAAACTCTGGAGAAAGAGCCCAGAATTCACTAATAATGGATAGATATACTTGGACTTATACATTGATATGCTGCTAAAATGGTTATGAATACCGAATTATTATCTGCCAATATAAATACTAAAATTTCAAAGCCCTAGAAAATGCATTTATATCAGTTGAAGAAGGAATCTGCTTTGACAGCAGCATTCAACAGCCACTCAAACAAAAACTCTCAGTAAAGTAGTAATAAGGAATTTATCAAATTTTATGAAGATTATCTACAAAACCTGCCACTTAGATCATCACATATAAGGATCAAATACTGCTATTTTTCCACCTAGTTCAAGAAGTGAGCAAGAGTATCTTCTTAACATAATACTGGAAGTCCCAGTCAGAGTCATTAAGGAAGAAAAAGTACTGAAAGACATAGAAATAAGGAAAAAGTAAAACCATCTCATTTGCATATTGCATAATGGCCTCTGTTGAAAACCTAAAGAATTTTCAAAAAACCCCAGCAAACTCAAATAAATACTAAACACTTCTATAACTAAAAATTGAGCTCAATAAAACCACATAATGCAATCTCAAGATAACAAACTCAATTGTGTTTCTTTTTCCTAGTAACAAATATGTAGAGACCAAAATGTAAATCACAGTGCCATTTTTGCAATCATTCAAAATATAAAGTATAAATATAACACAAAATGTATGTTGTGTGCTAAAACTACCAATCTTTGATGAAATAAATAACCTCCCCCCCCCAAATACTGACATATACTGTGTACAATGGCATTAAAAGGTGAGGTTATTAGTTCTCCACAAATAAATTATAATTATTGCAATTTATCTCGAAATCCAAGCAAAGTATCTTGCAGTTGTGGGAGGAGTTATTCTAAAATACAAAACTTGAATGTGAAACACTTCAACAGGGACTTGGCAGATAGCAAAAGATGTATTTCTTTTAGGAATTACTACTATTGTTAATAGTGACAGTAGCACTATATTGACATGAATGTTGCTAAGATACTTCCCAGACTTTACAAATTGTGTTATGGAAATGAGAGACAGGCAGGTAATGAAGATATTCTCTCAAAACGAGTTCATAAAACAAATTTCTAAAACACATAAAGAAAACCTTTGACAGTAAAGAGAATCCAAATAATAAACAACTAGCAAATGAATTCACATCATAGGACAGTTTGACAAATACTTTAATATGAATATAATAAAAAAGATAAATGAGCTCTTGGCTGCCTAGTCCCAATAACACACACTCTCTCTATCCTGCTGATTATAATAGAAAACTTGACAAAACAACTACCTCAGGACTCCACATAATAAATAACAGACTGGTTATAGAAAGAAGTCCAAATTTGGAAGAAAAAAAACAAAAGATCCCTGCCAGGGAGAAATACTGGGTTTTAAACCATTTCTCTTATGGGATTGTCTCCAGACATAGTGGCAGTTTTTACAACTGCACAGTATTGTAGACTTTCCGAAGGAAACCACAGCTTACTAGAAAGGGAAATAAAGGAAAGAGAATGTTGTGAACCACAGAGTAGAAGGATACCCTTAGAGAAGAGAAATAAGTAAAAAGATCCCCTAAATCTGTGATTCAAACAGTTTGTCAACCTCAATTTCTATGACCAGAAAAAATAACTGCTAAAAATAAAGGTGTTCTTAGACAACAACTGAGAGAGTTTATCATAACTTGAGTACAGAAGAGACAGCCCTAGCAAAGCATAGTTCTAGGTAAGTCTGTGAGAGCATTTCCAGAGAAGATTAACTGATGAGAACTATGGCATAACAATGGTTTAACACTGATGAATTCAGAGTCAGCCTAGACTGTTGAGTGGTTGTATAACTGCAGAAGGTGACAACTAGGTAGAAGTGGGCTGCTATTGGAGTTTCTTTGAAGGGTAATTTACTGGTTTGGATTCTGGTTGGCTTCTTCCTTCCTATACTATTCATCTTAAAACAACCCCCAAGTTCCTCCCTACAGTCTTTGCTTGCCTCTGTCATTTCGGATTAAATGTTACTCTTTATTTAAAGTTTGTTATTACCTCTTTGTCAATGGAATTAAGCCCATATATCTTTTTTCCTTTTCTTTTTCTTTTTCCTTTTTTTCTTTTTAGCATAACTGAAATTTATTTTTTTTGTTTTTTTTTTATTTTTTTGATACTTTATTTACATTTCCAATGTTTCCCCCTTTCTAGGTCTCCTCTTTGGAGACCACCTATCCCCTCCCCCTCCTCCACCTCTATGAGGGAATTCCACCGCCCACCCACTCCCATATTCCCACCTTGACATTCCCCTTTACTGGGGCCTCTCTTCCCCCTGATGGCCAACAAGGCCCTCCTCTGCCACATATGTGGTCCGAACCATGGGTCCCTCCACGTGTATTCTTTGGTTGGTGGTCCAGTCTCCAGGAAGACCAAGCCCATATATCTTATCATCACAACATATGCTACGGAAAAGTTATTGCTCCTCTAAGACTCCTTTACTCAGCTACAAAGAATCCATCAATTTTTTCATAAAGTGTCACCTCTGCTTTACATTCTACATAGTGTTTCCATAGGCTACAAAATCCTTCCTGTACCTAAAAAAATGTCTACTATCAATTAATAGATGACATCCTAAGAAATCTCTCCCTGCACATTTCACAAATAACTCCTGACAGTTTTTGTTGTTGCTATTGCTGGTCTTGTTGTTGCTGTTGCTGCTTCTTCTCATTAAGAACAGAATCAAAGTAGTTGCCTATTAATTGATGGATTTATAATTAAAATGTAGCATATATATGCAGTGGAATAAAATTTAACTGTGAAAAAATGAAATTTATGGGTAAATTGAGGGGACTGGAACAAAATTTGAAACCTATAGACAAATGTCATAAGTTCTATCTCATGTGAATCCTAGCTTTGAATCTTTGGGTTTTTGTGTCTAATTTAGAGTATATGTAAGATGTCAGAAAACTAGAAAGGGGCCATCACAGAGGGATGATTTTAAGTTTCCTTGTCATTCTCCTTGTCTCTTCAAACCACCATTACTCCTCTATATCCCTCCCTTAAGATCATCATTGTTAATAGAAAACAAGTAACACAATGTTTCACCATGTTTCAACAGCCAGTAACTGGAAAGATACTTCAGATTTATGATCCATGTTGTATTCTTAACAATTATTAAGTTTAATTAAAATTAACATATATGTTTTATGTGTTCATATTTCATATGATACATATACTATTTAATATAATATATAATAATGATGCATATATTTAATGCAAGATAATATTAGTCTACAATTTGCCTTTTTACTCAATATATTTTGGCAATTTATATGTTACTATCTATAATTATACCAATCATTTGAATTACCATATCCATATACTATCAATCACTCTCTTATTATTGTATATTTAGTTCGTTTTCAAGTTTTTTATTATTACCAATGACCCTGTAGTCACCACCCATATTCACATACACACAGAGACACACACATACACATATACCTCCTTATGCTTATGTAGGGTAGATAGTAAGAATTGAGATTCTTGAGTCATTGAATGGGTAAGATTTTCACAATTATCCACCAATGCAGCTAATACATCTTGCATGAATGTCACTCATCTGGTTTATAGGAAGATTAAACATGATAGTTCACTCACAGCATTCATTTAGTAGATATTTATTGTGTTCATTTCTACTTTATATTGATCAATGTTCAGATTCTAGAAAAACATTAAAACAAAAGGCAGTACTTTGAGATTTTTATATATACTTCCCTGATTCTGCAGTTTTCCCTTACACGCACCCACCTGTTTCTATTAACTGAGTTGCTAGCATACATCTTCCATGATTTTTCTGGGATGGTTTATTAATGTTCATTCACAGAATTTTTTAGTTATTCCTGATGCTAATATTGTTTCTTTCATATTTTTAGTAAGAGTTTCATCCAGCCTGTGCCTTGTCTTTACATCTAGCTAATGGCATATTTTGGGGGACAGATATTTGAATAATAGCATGTATTTATTTTATTCCTTGACTGTTTCATACATATGAACATTGTATGTATGTATCTTGATCTTATTCACCCTCAATTTCCCTTACCTACTGACATGCGCTTCCCCAGATAATCCAAACAGAATTTTAATTTGATCTGCTCAATTGAATCTAACTTTTCTTTTCGCATTTTGTGTATTTGTACTTTATTAGCAAGATATTTGCAACCACAGGATCATAAGAGGATTTTCCTAACCTGTTGATTTCCATCTGCTCTTCTCTTTTTGGTGGTCTTCAAATTTAGAGCGAGATCCATATCATGTGATCATGAAAGGTTCCATCTTTATAGTTCCACAGAAATAAATACTTTATGCACACATATACAAGAGTACAAATAACAGAAAATTTGAATTATTGGGTCAATGGATGCAATGTACATATTCTACTTGTGATCTTATAGTATAGGCCTGAAATATGTCCTCTTTATATTCATGGGAACTCTGTATTGCTTCCCACAAGAGTATGCAACTCTACGAACATATTGTTGTAAAAAGCTGTCTTTTCAAGGCAATGGCTATAACCACCTTAATCACAGCAGCTATGATATCCACAAGTGATCCTCAAGATCTAACCTGTTGATGTTAGTGTTTGGTGGTTAGTGACAAATGTGGTGGGACATTAAATCCTCACCTGAGAGTCTAGCAACTTATTCCTGCACCTCTCTCCCAGATAGCAGTAATTCTATTCCAGCTACACATGGCCTCCAGAGGTTAACTAAAGAAGAGACTCATCTATACATCTATGGAGAAGTTATCATCCATGCTGGAGTAAGAATTTTGGGGGATATCACTGTTTTGAGTTCTCCCAAGTTCCTGAAAGTACTTCCTCACTCATGTTTCCATAAGGTATGAAACCTGGAGTTTTCTGCATGTCCAGAAAATACTGTACCACCAGACTTCATGTCTAGTACCATGTAAACAAGGCATGGTGATGCACATATATAATTTCGGTATTTGGGAGCTGGAGGAAATAAATGAGAAGCTCAAAGTCATTCTAACCTATATAGTGAATTTGAGGTCTGCCTGGGATACACAAGAGACTATCTTTAAGACTAAAAGATACTACCCTAGGTTTATGATTCTTTTGTTTATGAATTTTAGGATTTATAATGTTGTCAAAGCAATGCATATTCACTAGAAACCTGATATGCTTCCAATTTTTAATTTGATCTTTCCCTGAACAAAGCCCATCATCTCTAGAACGTTAGACAGCTGTAATCATAAGGGTGGACAACCGCTGGCTACAGCTACACTGCTCAAGTGTGCTAAGCAATAGGTTAAGTGGGTTAAATGCCTTTTTACTTATAGTATGTTTATAATAAGATTACCAGAATATAATCCCTTTGGAAATCAAAGAAGTATATTCAGGGATTAGAATATTTTCTCAATGTCAGCACCTTTCAAATGACTACCTAAAAGACTCTGCTATGTAAAGATCAATGTCCTAGGCTGACGTTTTGTCCAAGAAATTTCTCTATCCTTTCCTATCTTCCCAGATTCTTGGCATTTAAAGATATTTGGATGTTTGACAACTTGTCCACAATTTCATGTGCATCTGACAGAAACTTCTGAAACAGCGTTGTTTACTTACTTGAGAAAACTAAGTCTCAAAGATGCTAAAAAATAAACTTACACGTACACACACATAGCTAGTGCAAAATTATTTGGTGACTCATCCTTTATAACTCAGTTATGCCTGTCAGTCACCTTTTTTCAGTTTCCAAGGTAAAAACAATTGTCTTGTTTTATTTTTCTCAATTATAAAATCTTACTCTATTTTCTGTTTTTTTGAGTGCTATACTGTCAGATTTTTTTCCTTACTTACCAAAATGAAGATCTAAAAGCCATCTGCGTGTGTGTGTGTGTGTGTGTGTCTTTAACTGTCAGAAATTTTACACTAATTCTACATTTTAAAGTCCTTCACAAAATGATGTACTTATCTTGTATTCTATAAATATATTTAAAGTAAAATTTAACTTAATTTTTTATTTGATCATACAATATTACATTAAAATTTCAGTACCCTATTGCCATTATAATTATTACTAGAAAAAAATGATTAGAAGCAACATGGATATTTTTGAATAGTGATTATTAAATACAAAAGTTCATTAATCATGGAAATGTTCTTCTTAATGAATTGAATAGTGTTCCTTTTATCCAGAGAGTTTATGAATCCTGAATGAATGGTACTTATCCTTGGTATGAAGCAGGTTGTAGAAGACAGTCACTGTTTCTGTTCTTTTCTAAAAAGCATAAACACTGAGGAAAACTTGTGATTTAAATGAGGAGATGGGACTGGAAGGAGCTTTATCATGAAAAGCTATTAGCCAATTTTTAGATTTCCAAGTTTTACAACAAATTTCAACCAATGTTGTATCAACCAAAAAGTATGTTTAATAAGTTGTCAACTGATAATGTGTTTAGGTCTCTCTTTAATTTTATTGATAAGAAAGATTTAGAAAATCCTGTGTTATAAAAGAATAAAAGGAATAAAATATGCCTAAAATGGAGATAACAAAATGACAGAGGTGTGGCCATACATGTGTGCATGCACAAGTGTTCTAGTGGGGGGTCCATATTTACATCCAGACATGATAAGAAAAGTACATTGTTGGGAAGCTGCTATTTATTGTCTTCATAAAGGAAATCCTCCTTTGTTCCCTCTGTATTTTCAAGGATATTACTGTATCTACAGACAACTCTATACATATTTGATAAATGAGGAACAGAATGAGGAAGGAAAATTAATGCTAGCCAATTAAGTGAGAAGATATGAAAACCAAGTCTACTCAACAGTCACAGTGCCAGAAGACCAGCACTGTTTTCTTAAAGCACCTTCTCAGAATACTTGTTCTACACCATTCCATCCATATTTGCTCATGTCATTTGCCCTAACGTCAACTGAATAATTGGTGAGCCCAACTAGTTAAACAATATCCAGCAATTCTGGACCAAAAGCAATCAGTAAATACACTAAAAGATAAACCATTATTTCTTTCATAATCTCTGTTTATGTGCTGTGATGATTTAAAAATGAGTCAGCAAAAATTCAACATTTATAGTATTTCTGTTAATTTTACTGTTCACTTTTTAATCATGCACTGTGATTTTTAACAGAAATATTAGAGAATATATGTGTGTGTTTGCTAAATGAAATCACAAAATTTATATTTCATAAGTTTATCCATGAATATATAGCTAATTCTTAAGTAAAAAGAATAGAAAAATGTCTCGTCTCAAGTGGTTTTATTTCACTTTGTTTTCTTTGTTTATTTTGTGTTGTATGGTGTGTGAGTGTGTGTGTGTGTGTGTGTGTGTGTGTGTGTGTGTGTGTGTGTGTGCCTGAATGCCACAAGCCACAATGAACATGAAGAAGTTGGAGTCAATTTTGAGAGCCAGTTCTTACCTTTATCTTGTCTAAAGCACATTATCTCTTGTTTCTGACATTGGCCTGGGTACTTCAGGCTACCTTTTCTGTGAATTTCTGTGTGGTACTCTAGTTTCTGTCTTCAGTCTCACTATAGGAATAATACTGTTACCTATACATGCCACTGCATCTGGATTTTTAAATACAAATTTGAATCTTCAGGATGTCAATGCTTTGCATACTAAGCCACTTCCTGGTCCTATTTCAATTTTGAATGCATATATATATTGCTTTCAACTTACTGATGACTTAGGATGGATGAAAGCAAAGGAAAAAGTAATTTCTTACCTTTTTTACTATTTCACCATATTGGAAATAAGCTAATGCAAGGTTATAACACAAATGATGTAATATATAGTTGTGTAAGGCCTGCTTTGACACCTCAGGTAAACTGAGGAAGGCAGTGAGGTGTTTCATCAGCAATTGGGTTCAGTGCTAGTAGCAGCCGATGCTCCCCTCCCCAGCTGACAGCAGCAGGCAATTTATGGGAGCAAAACTTAATTTTCTGAAGCTGGCACTCTCTATAGCCAGCAAGAAATTCTGAACTCTTTTAACTTTTAAGGACCTGCTAGAAAGGAAAGGAAAGATGCAAACATACACTCACACTAGATGAAGAAAAGCAGGCTCTAACAAGTGAGTTCCAACAAGCAAATCCCAACAATTTCATATATACATATACATATACACACACATACATATACATACATATATAGAATGTATAGACAGACATACATATATACATACATAACATGTACATATTTAGAGTTGATGGATAGAGCAAAGTTCTAAAGAGCATGCTTTAACAAGCTTTACTTCTGCTTTTAACTTTTTATAGCTCTTCAGACAAAAGTGCTCTATGTAAGAAAAAATTATCTCACAGATAAAATGTTATATAAGAGGGAGTTACAGCAAATTGTTGATAATAAGTTCAAAGCAGTTGTTTTATCTTTGTCTCATTCTATAAGATCATTATCAGTTCAAAGTAATACTTTTATTATTTTATTATATGGCCTTGCTTTATCATGATACACACCTGTGGCCTCATCCTTGGACCTGATTTAGAATGAATGTTTTTCCTTGATTATAAATGCACCCCAAGCCTATTTCTCTTCCTGTTGTAAATGACATGCTGTAATGCATGAAAGCTCATTGTATTCCTTTTCATGCAGCCTTTACTTAATATTCTATGAGGAGGGGGACACATTCTATTCTTAATTCTAACCTTATTATATCTTTTTAGCAAAACAACTAAAACCATCTCCTTAGATCTTCTATAAATTACTCTAACTTCCAAAAATTATTTGAATCAAAACAGGAATTCTATAAAATCATTAATTCATCTAAATAGCATTCTTTCATGAAAGTCCATCTTCATGTTGATTCTGCAAGGAATCTGCCCAATAGGGTAAGCTAACATACAAGAATCAAACATAACAGACTATAAGCAGAAAAGGGTCTTTCTTTTCCCAAACACACCATGCCAGAGAAATGATGACTACAGCAATGACAAACATGAGAAGGCACATCACCCGCAAGAAGCAATCCTGGGACAAAGCCCCTGAGGCTGTGCCTCTCTGGGATTCAGCCATCGTACCCATGCAAAATGGTGAGTTATCTCCAGGAATTTCACTAACCTACTGCAGTTCCTCCTACATGGCACCTACCATATTTTTAAAGGCATTTTTATTATTAGAGTACTATTTTATTCTTTGTGCATTCAAAAAAATTCGTAATTCCAATGGAAAACATTGCCTGTTGTGGTGGCTTATGCCCTGGCCTCAGTCACAGATGTTACTAGCTTAAGTTGTGAATTTATCTGTCCTCCTGTAACAAGTACCTGAAATCAATAACTTAAGAGGAGGATTCGTGTATTTGGGAATTGCAACTTTTATTGCCTTATTTGATGGTCACATGGTCCATTACTTTGGGGCTGGTTGTGAGGCACTACATCATGGTTAGAGCATATAGTAGAGGAAACCACTTGTTCATCATGGTCACTAGGAATCAAAAGAGGGAGACAAAAGGGGCTGTAATCTAGAGTTTCATCTCTACTTCCAGGAGTGTTAAAATAAGTAAAAATTAGCAAAAACTTCAAAGTAGCAAGCATTAAACCAAGAGAAGAGTTTCTGGACAAGGACTCTGTGTAACTGTACTGGCCACACACTACAAGGCCAACTCTGCTCTAAATCCCTCAGTTGTGGTAAACCTTCCCTGGGCATTTGCTCAGCCTCACTGCTTGTTCATGGGACTAAAAGGAGCTTCCTTGTTGGGTTCTTCCTCTGGAATATCAATGAGACTCTATTACTAAGATGCAAGGCTTGGAATTGTTTAAGTACCTTAGCTAAAACTTACTCTAGAACTTTCCATCACACCACTTCCCTCAGCAATGAATTGTGAGGAACATTGGAATATGCTTTACATATCTCCCTTTGTGAAAAGCTTTATTGCCTACTCTCTGCTCCTTCTGTTTCTGCTACACAGAGCCACGTTTCTGGCCCCATCCAAT
This sequence comes from Uromys caudimaculatus, assembly GCA_028551405.1. Lineage (NCBI taxonomy): Eukaryota > Metazoa > Chordata > Mammalia > Rodentia > Muridae > Uromys > Uromys caudimaculatus. Next base: position 4,665,602 of record CM052722.1, read on the forward strand.
TACTGATCAAAATCCCAATATAAAGACCAGTTTATTTTGGTTCAATGTAGGTAAAGTCGCCAATAAAAATACTATTGCTCTGAACATTGAATGGCACATATTCATATTGAAAAGTTTTATATCTGAAACATAATTTAACTATGTGTACTGTATTTTGTCCAGTAAATTTGGAAATCCGGGAGATCTGTGGTTTTCTTAACCCTATGAGGCCTGCTGTGTCATGACTACTTTGCTATTCAGCTGTGTCCTGAGCCTAATCCTACTTCCTACCTTTCCCCAATTAATACTATTCAAGGCCAATTCTTTCATCTGTTCTATATCATTCAAACTATTCTGATACCAGTCATATTATGATATCTTGATCAGGTTAGTCAGTCAAATTTAAGCATAAAATGAGGATCATTCACTATCTACTAATGTCGAAGAACACTGACAAAGCTATTGATGCTGGAAAGGCCCAGGAGATAGACTTCACATCATATATAGCAGCTATCACAGTAAAAGCTTTGGCTTTCACATTCTTACATACATAATCATATGTATACTCCTACGTACACATCCACAAGTAACTTTACACTCATATAATACTTGGGTGTTAATAGAAATTAGCTAGGGCTATTTAAATAAAATTTTGGTATCTTTTGCTCATGTCTTAAGATTTTTAGAGCAGTTGTTCTAAACCTGTGGGTTGTGACCCCTTTGAGGGTTGAATGGCCCTTTCTCAGGAATCACCTAAGACCATTAGAAAACCCAGATGTTTACATTACGATCATAACAGTACCAAGTTATGAAGTAGCAACTAAAATAATTTTATGATTGTGGGTCACCACAACATGAGGAACTGTATTAAAATGTCTCAGCATTAGGAATGATTAGAACTACTATACTAGAGATAATTAATAGAGATCCATAACTTTAGAATCCAAGAACAGGACTATCATATTTCTATTTATTTTGATTAAAGATGTCTTAAATAATGATGATTAAGAATCTGGCTGCTGGAATTGGATGGAGTATGTGTTCTCATTTGTAAAATGATGATAATTGTATTTAACCCAAAAAATGTGTGTCTAGAAGCTTAAAAAAATAATGTATAGAGAACACTTACCTTCAGAGACCTTCCCATAAAATTTTTATTAATAACAATTTTTATTGTGGAAATAAAGAGAGAACAGTTCTTAGTGACCTGTTTCTATGAGAGAATAACTATAAAAGAGCCAAGTATACATTCTTCATTAAAATAATATTACCTGATACCCTTTGTTTTATATAAGTCCTATTCTATTAATGCAAATTCCTGCCTCTAGTAAAACTACATGGATACATGGATACTTTAAAAGATTATTAAGGTTACAATGGTTATTAACATAATGACAACTATTTCTATCATATTTATTTTTATGTATCTGTGAGAACATTTTCTAAAGGCAAAATTCTAGGGTACCCAAAAATAAGCCAAAAAGAGATGCTCAATGTCCAATAATAACCTGGTGACACATCTTTGCATTTTTGAACCACTCTTATGTGTATAAATATGAGGAAAAGTAAGGGGCACAGTAGAGTGCAAGCTCCTGGCTAGTATGGATTGGCCACAGTGATTTTGAAAATGTGTCATGGGAGGTTTGCAAACAGGATTTGTGGAAGTGTGAATTAGAAACTTTGGCTAGCAATGTTGCAACTTCGATGATAGCATGAGTATATTTAAGATAAAATTCAAAAGTTCACATGAAATAGAAATGCTTGAACATTAAACTTTTGGTGATCCACCTAAAAATGCTCTGTTGTAGTCATTATTGATATTGATATTAAACCTGAGAACACAGATGTTAAGGGAAATGATTCCTTCAAGTAAGCTTCATTTGTCCCTCGATAGTGTTACAGTTATCTCCTAACACTGGCTTTTGCTTACCTGTCTACTCATGAGGTGCATCTGGCCGAAAGCCCCTGATTGAATGGCATCTGATTATAAGAATCATATTAGAGATTTTCAGATAGTGACTTGGGATTCTTATTTTAAACAGTACATCATGAGATCCTTATGATTAAGTCTAAATAACTTCTGTCCCATTTCAAGCCCTCTTCAAACTCCATTTTATTTCAATATATAGCTTTCTTTAGTCATCACAAAAGGAAATCTTATGCCTCATGACACTTCATTTTATCAATGAAGTAAATCCGAAAGACAGAACAAAAACAGTTGAAATTTTCAACAACAGCCCACAGTTTAAAAATATACATGCTTGCATATATGCCTATAAATCCAAGAAATATTAACATTGGGAAGGAAAATACCCTTTCGGATATTGTACTGACTGGTTGTGTGTCAACTTGACACAAGCTGGAGTTATCACAGAGAAAGGAGCTTCAGTTGAGAAAATGCCTCCATGATATCCAGCTGTAAGACATGTTCTCAATTAGTGATCAAGGGGAGAGGGCCTCATATGGGTTGTACCATCCCTGGACTTGTAGTCTTGGGTTTTATAAGAGAGCAAGCTGAGCAAGCCAGGAGCAAGCCAGTAAGTTACATTCCTCCATGGCTCCTACTTCCTGACCTGCTTGAGTTCCAGTCCTGACTTCCTTTGGTGATGAAAAGCAGTGTGGAAGTGTAAGCTGAATAAACCCTTTCCTCCCCAACTTGCTTCTTGGTCATGTTTTGTGCAGGAATAGAAACCCTGACTAAGATAGACATTAAACGTGGATGACTATAAATCAATGGGTTTATTTATTCATGCTTTTATTCATTCATTCATTTGTTAACTCAACAAATATTTACTGGATATTTATTCTGCACCAAACATTATATGGTTTGAGGGAAGGATACCAGATGCATTAATAAAGGATGTTTTGGTTTCAGATAACTCTCAATGGCTAACCCTATAAGATGGATGGAATCTACATCACATGAAATTGCAATCTACCTTAAATATATGTAGTAAAAAGAGTTTCTGGCTGTTTATCCTATTTTTAATAAATATGCTAAAATATTGTGTAAATATCTATATTGTGCATAAATGGATTTTAAAAAGAAAAATCAATAAAATGCTTTCATAATTTGTTACTAATAACACCAATATAGAATAATGGGTAAACCAGTTTGGGTAACTTCCCAAAATAATTGGGTTTTCCAGGAACATTACAGAAGATAAACAACAAGATCGATAAGTCCTGAGGTTGCAAGAGTTGTTATTGATTTATGGCCTTGCTTACTTGCCAGCAAAATAATTGCTGTAGAGAGGTTGACTTATGGTTACAAATCACAATGGAGATGCTAGAATCTTTCTTAGCCCAAGTTTAAAAACTGGGAAACACACAAGTGTTTTTAAAATAAACTTATTTTTATTGAAATTCATAATTAATAGCATATACTATTCACCAAACACTTACCTACTTTGCAGTGAATCTGTCATGCATGTATGTAACATTCTTCAAAAATTACCAAATAACCCTCCAAGAGATATTATTGTTCTTGTTTCATACAATGGAAAAAATGAAATTCAGAGATGTTACCCAACTTGTCTAAGGTCACATGTAAATAGTAAGCTGCAAAGCAGAGTTAAAACTCGCCATTTTTTCTCATGCTTTGATATAGTTGAATATCACATGGGCTTATCCTGCTGAGAGCTAAACAGAATTTAGGAAATGCAATTTGATTGGCTGACACAATCATTTGCTTGTCTATTATATGATTATAGATTTTGCTTGATAGTAGAATTTCCATCACCATTTCCAGGATACCAACATTCCTGTGAAGGTTTGTTTGAAGACAACAATGAATCGGTAAAAGTTCCATGAATATGAACTAGGCATGGCTTAATTAGCAAGAGTTTAAAGTTGATTGACTGTTCGGTATCCAATACACCTTCACATTTCTAAATGTCCATAGATTTCCTTTGTAAAATCAATTCCTTTTTATTTTTAGACAATTTTATACGATTTTTTTTCCTTTAAGTGTTGTTATCTTTCCTCAGCCATACCCAAGGCCACTGAAAATGTCACTAATTCTCAGCTGTACTTCCCTACAACAGTTTCTATCCCAGTACAGGATGTAAGAAACTCATAACTTGAGCTTGTCTCACTGATATTCATTTGAGGGTCTAGGAAATTAGGTTGCTTTCTGAAAGTCCATGACAAAGATAAGCATAAAGTGAAGTCCTTGTCTCTCTATACAGAAACAAGATTCATTTCCCTACAAAGAAACATCTTGAACTTATTGTAAGACACCACAGACACAGAATGTCACTGAATAACTCAAGAAAGAAATAACAAAACAAGTCTAGGATAAACATGAAAACAGCATACCAAAATCTTTGGGTCATGATGAAGGTTGTCCTAAGAGGAATATTTATAGCACTAAGTGCCTACACAAAACTTTTAGAGATCTCAAATTATTTAATCTTGTACCTGAAGGCCATAGGAAAGGCAAAACAAACAACACTGAAAAGAATGCTATGAGATGATTGCCCAAGAGCCCTTACTCCAACATAAAACACCCAAGTGCTTCTTTTCAAACACTTTTATTCCCTACCAGCTTCCTTCATTCTCAGATATCTCTCTGACCCTCACCTGGCCACTAGCCAGAAATCCCTCTCTATCATACACATCATGATTTTATTAAGGCCTCAGTAATTATGAATACTAATTATGAAGATTGAGTACCATAGTCAATAGTGATGAAATAAATTATAGTCCATTTATACTTCAAAAAGTGTAATCTTTAGCATATTAAATAGTATCTCTTTCTATGGCTAATGGATGAGTGTGTGCATACCATGAACTACTTTTATGTTTGATAAATTTGAAAATGTAGGTATGTCAGATACATTGTGAATATATAGGAAGAAAATACAAGGAGCCACATATACTTTGAAGTTCTTAATTATTTTAGCATGACTATAGAAAAAGTGTGAGTGAATATGTATGTAACAAGTCTTTACATAGCTTTCTTCTCATTCCCAGCTTTCCTGGGAGATATAAAGTGCATCTATCCTTCTTTACAAAAAATGAGTCCTTGATTTGTGAAATAAGTGAGCTCTTGTTAAACCATTTTCCCTCTGAATTTATGGACTTACATTGCCATTCCAAAGGAAGTGATACAAAGCACATTTAAGGAATTATTCATAGATATGAATTTTTCATTGTGTGCTAGGTATTTCCTTTCACTTGTGTTAGATTCAATATTGTGTTCTCTAACCTGTCCAGTACCACAAGAAACAGTTTTCCTTGATTACTGTCAGCAGATCCATTGTCTTCTGACTTCTGGTTAGCTTCAGTTAATAGCAGATGCTTGACAAAATGAGAAGATGAGTGAAGAATGAGATGGGAATATTTTTATTTTCCTGTCTTCACTATGGGTTGATCACAACCTTTTACCAAAAGTCTCACAAGTTCTGCTAAATGGTGCTCTTATCATAGGCACCTTCTCTAGGTTCTAAAAACTGACCGTACACTCCCCTTCCCCTTTCAGACCTAAGGCTGGTTGTGAGTTTCCAATATTTCTACTTGTGGATTACCCTACTATTTTATGTTGATTTTCTTTTCTTGCTCCTATGAATTTGATAACAACAAAATTTACTAAACTCTCTTTAAATTGTCAGAAACATGATTCTATTGGAATGTTGGTTAAAGCACCTAGTTTATTGAAAACAAACTTAACATCAACAAAAACATGTTTTTTTTAATACTAGAGAGGCAGTAGCATGTCCTGGCATCCCAAACCTCATTTCTTCTCAGAATATTCCATATTTTCATAGGAGTACTTTTTAAAGGATGGTTTCAGAAACTGTTTGACCATTCTAGATGAAGCAGATGTTCTATCATCTAACTATAGAGGGAGGCAAATGCAAAGAGGGCACAGGAAGATCCGTGGTTCTAAATATTGTGCATGGAAAAACAAACTTGATATTTCTTATATAGCTTGTGAAAGGGTTATTATTCAAAACAGACAAGTCAGAGTTACAATATAGAAAAAAAATGTAACTAGTGCTACTAACATGTGTATTTCTTTGTAGTAACTCTTAAAAGGTAAACTATCTCAGAAAATGTAGTAAATATTATTGTCATAACACTGTTAGTCCTTCTTTAGCAAAAAAAGCATTTTAAAAGAAAAAAGAACACAAATATCTAACAATTATTAGAAGTGAATATTTATAGAACTTAAATAAAAATTGTACATAGAACTGAAAATCCCTTATTTTATGTCAAATCTCATTACTGTCAGATTCTCACAAACAAGTGATCATTAATAACTACCACTGCCCTTAATTTGAGAAAAAAATCAAATTTTGAAAATCCCTTTGTTCTAGAATCTAAATTTCTGTAATTTTCCAATCTGATTTTTATTTCTTTTTCTTATGACACACTGCCAAGTATTTGAAAATATCTTCAATCAGAAAGGTCTAGATATATATACAATAATAAAACTAAATCCATTTGGTACTAGTTACTCTTCCCTTGGGAAGACTATTTCTCCAACTGTCAGCATTCCTTAGTTTCCTGTACTTCTTTGTATAAGACTGAAGCCTCATTCCAGCCACAGAATGCCTGTTGTCCTTGTTCAGCTCAGATTTAAGCAATCATGTTGGTAAGAACTTATGGTTGTACATTATGACATTCCTAAAAGACACAATCTCACAGAAAACTCTGGGATGCTCTGGCTATTACAATCATTTTGCTTGCTTCTTCAACAGTTCTCTCTGAGCCTTAGGTATAGCACTGAAAACACAAATACAAGTAATATACAGACAAAAGAAGTTATATTGAGGAATATATATGTATACATTGTGTGTGTGTGTATATATATATATATATATATATATATATATATATATATATATGTTAAAATGTTATGAAAAATAATCCAATAATTTGAAAGAAAGCAAGGAGGAGTACATGGAAGAGTTTGTGAGGAAGAACAGGAAGGAAAAATTAATGTAATTATTCATAATAATTGTAATAATAAAAGTAATAATCTCAAAGATAAAAATGTAATGGAAAAATTAAAAAGAAAGCTCTGAAAAAGGAAAAGATTGGAAAATAGCATCATTTAGTCTTTGAAAAGACTAATATTATATATAAAACAAGACTAAAAATAGAGAATTTTATTCAATATATTAATAAAATGATTGTTGGGTTTTAAAAATGCATAATACATAGTATGTGATTTGTTTATAAAAATGTAAAGAGATATATATTTTCTATGGGGGGAGGTGTGGAGGAAGGATGTGCATCAGCGAACCCATGCTGAGGCATCCCTTCCCCCTGAGGGACCAGCCACACCACGGTATAGTATAGAATAGAGTTTATTCAGGGCATCAGGAGGGGAGTTAAGAGGGTAGTAGAGGTAGAGAAAGGCAGAGAGAGGGAGAGAGTAGAGAAGTGGAGAGGCCAGCCATGACCACATGGAGAGGGGGGAGGAAATGGGGAGAAGTAAGAGATAAGAGATGTAAGAGAGAGAAGCAAGAGAGAGGAGGGGCAATCAGCCCCTTTTATAGTGGGCCGGACCCACTTGGCTGTTGCCAGGTAACTGTGGGGTGGAGTTTAGACAGAATGCTAACATTCCCCCATTTTGGTTTAATTGAAAAAGAAAAATTAGAAAGAGGCAGGAATAGGGTCGTTGTCGTAATATCTGACCGCTTCATGCTGGCATTGGGGGCGATGTGTCTCTGGGGAACCTAGAAGAATGGGTGTGGGGGATGTTTGTCCAGTCATAAGAGAGTTGACTGTTTCCTTGCTGTCCAGGGTCTGTGGAGCCATCTGAGGATAAGTCAGAAGGAACAGGTCCAGTAGAAGCATCTGTGTCTGAAAGGAGATTGGAGCATCTGAAGGTTGCTTCTCTGGAGCTGTCCTGGGTGTAGTAAATGTCTAGATTTGACCAGATGTTGAAACACATTATTATAGGTAGAGAAATAGATTAAGTACGTTTGGGAGAAAGAAAATTTTTTCTTAAGATGTACATTTTAAACCCAGAGGAATCCCACCCTTTAGAATAGGTAGTAAGCAGGAACTTTGGGCAGATGCACTTAACTGGATGGAGTCTATTGGGTCCAAGAGAGGCAGATCTGAGTGGATTTTCTGTAGCTTACAAGTTTATAAAAGAGATAACAATATGAGTTAACAACATGAACAGTCTTTAAGATGAATCTTTTGTGGCGCAGAAGGGACAAGATTAAAAAGTTGAAAAAGTTGGATTGTATAGTGGAATTTGTTTTAGAGTCAAGCAAATTTATAGGAACTCAGATAACATTAGGGCAGTGGCATAGCAAGAAGAGGAAATATGAAGCATATTTAATTAATGGAAATGGAGTTTAGGTAAGGAAATAGCAGATTACATCTGTGAAAGTTTCGCTGTCAAGTAGTCAGAAGTCAGAAATAAACAAAAATCTAGCAATTATTTAAAAAATGACAGAGTTCACTAGTCAACAGTTCCCTGGCCTCTGTAGCAACATCATGGCAACTTGGTCAGAGTCAGTCTGGCTTTCAAGTGCAGAAGATGGAGGGCTTTTTCTCTGTGGAATGGATACACATGACATGAGAAGTAGCTTAGCTTAGCTTGGTTTAGCCAAGCCCCTTGACCCAAAGTATCCAGTTTTGTTCACTGCGTTTTCAGTGATTGCCATATCACAATCTAGGCAGTATTCTCTAGCTGTGTCCACATCTTCTGAGACTATCTATCATCCTGGGCCAACTGTTAAAAGTCTTTGGGAATTCTGTCTGCCATAAACTTAAGAATTAACAAACTTCTGACAGGATTGGGAGTGAGATAGATTGATTATAACTGAATAAAATTTAATAGCAGTAACAAAGAGACATATGGCTAAGACCAGAATAAGAAAGCAGGCAGTAGTGGCATAGAAAGAGGGGAGAGAGGGAGAAAGTCCCTTGTGTGTGCTAGAAGGTGGAAACGTGATCAGAGATCAGGGACTGGCTGAACATGAACAGGCTGAGGGAGCCGAGTGTAACTGCTAGTCCAGAGCAGAGAGCTAGGGGGTAGGGGGAAAGCAGCAGAGTCCCTGGCAGGGGGCAGAGACAGAAGGGGCTCACATGTGCAGAAGCAGCTGCTAAGACGAGGCAAAAGCTGTTTTAGGGGTAGATAGGGGATGGGCAAGGCCAAAGCTGCATTTCCCATGGCTGTGAGCTTTGACGGGGGTGCAGGTGGTCACATGCACATGGGAAAGCAAGTCTAAGGGAGGGGGCCTCCAGCAGGATGCAAGGGGTGGGGTCAGACCCACCTTTCCCACTGAGAATCAAGAGCAGAGCCAAGGAGCAGAGGGGGAAGGGAAGCAAGTAGGGTCACCTGCAGGGGGTACGGACAGACCTGCTTTTCCGGAAAACTAGCTGAACCAGTGGTTGCAGCAAGCCACAAATGAGAGGGGGGAGGGAAGTCTGCACTACAGGTCCTTAGTGAGAAAGTGCCAGTTTAGTGAGATGGAGAGAGATTGCTTTAGAACAAGACATCCCATTAAATAGGGATAAAGGCGGCGAAAGACTGACCCCTGGGTGAGAGAATAGGATTATTGACTGCCCATACCAACGTCCTGAGGGCATCAATAACCTGAGAGAGATTCTACCACAGGCCAGACTGCCAGGTTGTCATGTGGGAGCCTGGAGACTAACACTCAGAACTGGTGCTCTTAAGCCAGAGACCAGTTCACCTGGGCCCGGGATTCTCAGCAAAGGTGAGAAAGAAACTGTCTCCAAGGAGAGGAAATCTCACTCAAGGGAAAAAGTCCTAAAATGAGGGTCAGTGAAAGACTGAATGTCTCCCATCCTCAAGGACTACACAAGGTAGCTCTGAGCTCAAGAACTCTCCCTGGAGTCCATGCGGACGATTACTCTGACCAGTGGGGGTGGGCGCTTTCCAGTTCTTTTGAGCTAGCGAGCCTGGATCTCTCATGGTGGCTGAGGTGGGATGCAAACCTGTAGAGTTTCTAATCTGAGTCACACGGCACCAATGATGTGTTTATAAAAATATAAAGAAATATATGTTCTATGGGGGTGTAGGGAGGAGTGGGGGGAAAGGTGTGCATCAGCAGGCCCATACCAAGGCATCTCTTTCCCCTGAGAGACCAGCTACACCATGGTATAGTATAGAATAGTTTATTCAGGGCATGGGAAGAGGAGTTAAGAAGGTAGTAGAGGCAGAGAAAGGCAGAGAAGGAGAGAGTAGAGAAGTGGAGAGGCCGACCGTGACCACGTGGAGAGAGGAGGGAAGGGAATGGGGAGAGGTAAGAGATAAGAGATGCAAGAGAGAGAAGCAAGAAAAGCAAGAGAGAGAGGAGGGGCAAGCAGCCCCTTTTATAGTAGGCCAGGCCTACCTGGCTGTTGCCAGGCAACTGTGGGGAGGAGCATATCTGGTTGTTGCCACGTAACTATGGGGTGGAGTTTAGACAGAATGCTAACAGTATGCATTCAAAAAATCTTCTAGAAAATACATTGGCCCTACCCAGGGCAGAGCCAGTGATCCAGACCCCCCAACAAACACACTCCCAGAAACAGCTTGACTCGCAGGAAGTCTATCAAAACCAGGCTTACAGATGAGCCCCCTCCCAAAAACCTGTACTAACTGGGACTCCCACAGGGCCCAGTGGACACAGGACCTATCTACTCTGCCAGAGACACATCAGCCTTCTGGCCCACAATTTCACCTAGGGGCAGATCAGGTACTCCAGCACCACCCTCTACTCCCACAACCAGAGACAGCTTGACTCTGAGGAGGTCCATCATAACCATGTTCTCACAAGAAAGACAGACTCAAGTCAGGCACAGCAAGATCAGTTAACACCAGAGATAACCAGATGGCAAGAGGCAAGTATAAGAACATAAGCAACAGAAACCAAGGCTACTTGGCATCAGCAGAACCCAGTTATCCCACCACAGCAAACCCTGGATACCCAACACACCAGAAAAGCAAGATTCAGATTTAAAATCACTTCTCATGATGATGATAGAAGACTTTAAGCAGGACATAAATAACTCCCTTAAAGAAATATAGGAGAACATAGGTAAACAGGTAGAAGCCCTTAAAGAGGAAACACATACATCCCTTAAAGAAATACAGGAAAGCATAATCAAAGAGGTGAAGAAAATGAACAAAACCATCCAGGATCTAAACCTGGAAATAGAAACAATAAAGAAATCACAAAGAGAGATAACTCTGGAGATAAAAACCTAGGAAAAAGATCAGGAGTCATAGATGCAAGCATCACCAAGAGAATAAAAGAGATAAAAGAGAGAATCTCAGGTGGAAAAGATAGTATAGAAAACATTAACACAACAGTTAAAGAAAATGCAAAATGCAAACAGATCTTAACCCAAAACATCCAGGAAAAGACCAAGCCTTAGAATAATGGGTTTAGATATGGCCAAAAACAACAAGAATCCTACAGAACACCAAATAGATTAGACCAGAAAAGAAATTCCTCCTATTACATAATAATCAAAACACTAAATACACAGAACAAAAAGAATATGAAAAGTGGTAAAAATAAAAAGGCCAAGTAACATATAAAGGCAGATCTAACAGAATTACACCAGACTTCTCACCAGAGACTCTAAATTCAAGAAGATTGCAGACAGATGTCATGCAGAACTTAAGAGAACAAAAATGCCAGCCCAGGATACTATATCCAGCAAAATTTTCAGTCTCCATAGATGGAAAAACAATATATTCCATGACAAAACCAAATTTAAACAATATCTTTCCACCAATCCAGCTCTACAGAGGATAATAGAAGAAAAACTAAAACACAGGGGTATCTACACCCAAGGAAAGCCAAGAAATTAATCATTTTACAAAAAAAAAAACAAAAAACAAAAGAAGAGAACCACATAAACATACCACCTCTAACAACAAAAATAACAGAAAGCAACAATCATTGGTCTTTAATATATCTCAACATCAATTCCCCAATAAAAAGACATAGGTTAACAGAATGGATATGTAAAAAACACCCAGCATTTTGCTACATACAGGAAACACACTAGTGACAAAGACAGACACCACCTAATACTACAAGACTGGAAAAAAATTTGCAAACAAATGGTCTCAAGAAACAAGCAGGAGTAGTCATTCTTATATCCAATAAAATAGACTTTCAACCAAAAGTTATCAAAAAAGATGGGGAAAGACACTTCATATGCATCAAAGGAAAAATTCACCAACTGAACTCTCGATTCTGAACATCTACACCCCAAATGCAAGGGCATGCACATTTGTAAAAGAAATGTTACTAAAGCTCAAAACAAATATTGAAACTCACACATTAATACTGGGAGACTTCAACACCCCATTCTTACCACTGGACAGATCATAAAAACAGAAACTAAACAGAGATACATTGAAACTACCAGAAGTTATGTAGCAAATGGGTTTAACAGATATCTACAGAATATTTCACACACACACACACACACACACACACACACACACACACAAAATGAATGTACCTTCTTCATAGCACCTCATGGTACCTTCTACAAAATTGACCATATAATCAGACACAAAACAAACCTCAGCAGATACATGAAGATTGAAATAATTCCATGCATCCTATCAGCTCACCACTGGCTAAGGCTGGTCTTCAATAACAACAAAAACAAAAGAAAGCCCATGTACACGTGGAAACTGAATAACTCTCTACTCAATTATGACTTGGTCAAGGAAGAAAGAAAGAAAGAAAGAAAGAAAGAAAGAAAGAAAGAAAGAAAGAAAGAAAGAAAGAAAGAAAGAAAGAAAGAAAGAAAGAAAGAAAGAAAGAAATTAAAGACTTTCTAGAATTTAATGAAAATGAAGGCACAGTATACCCAAACTTATGGGGCACAGTGAATGCAGTGCTAAGAGGAAAATTCATAGCACTGAGTGCCTTCAAAGAAATTGGAGAGATCCTACAGTAGCAACTGAACAGCACATCTTAAATCTCTAGAAAAAAAGAAGCAAACACACCCAAGAGGAGTGGAGAGCAGGAAATAATCAAACTCATGACTTAAATCAACCCATTAGAAACAAAGAGAAAGGGGATAGGATAGGAGGTTTTGGGAGGGGAAACCCAGAAAGGGTATTTACATTTGGAATGTAAATAAATAAAATATCCAATAAATAAATAAAAGAAACAAAGAGAACTATACAAAGAATCAACAAAACCAAGAGCTGGTCCTTTGAGAAAATCAACAAGATTGATAAAACCTTAGTTAAACTAACTAAAGGCCACAGAGACAGTATCCAAATTAACAAAATCAGAAATGAAAATGGAGACAAACAACAGAAACTGAGGAAATTCAAAAGATCATCAGATCCCACTACAAAAGCACATACTGAAGGAACTGGAAAATCAAGATGAAATGGATGATTTTCTAGACAGATACCAGGTACCAAAGTTAAATCAGGACCAGATAAACTATCTAAACAATCCCATAACACTTAAGGGATAGAGCAGTCATTAAGTCTCCCAACCAACAAAAATGTCCAGGACCAGATGGTTTTAGTGCAACATTTGATTAGACCTTCAAAGAAGATCTAATATCAATACTTCTCAAACTATTCTACAGAATAGAAACAGAAGGAATACCACTTAATTCATTCTATGAAGCCACAGTTATACTGATACCTAAACTACACAAGGACACAATAAAGAAAGAGAACTTCAGACCAATTCTGCTTATGAATATCAGTGCAAAAATATTCAATAATATTCATACAAACTGAATCCAAGAACACATCAAAACCATCCTTCAGGACAATCAAGTAGGAGTCATCCCAGGGATGCAGGGATGGTTCAATAATTGGAAATCCATCAATGTAATCTATTATATAAACAAACTCAAAGGGGAAAAAATCACATGATCATCTCATTAGATACTGACAAAACCTTTGACAAAATACAATACCCCTTAGTGTTAAAAGTCTTACAAAGATCAGGAATTCAAGGCACCTACCTAAACATAATAAAAGCAATATACAACAAACCAACGGCCAATATAAAATTAAATGGAGAGAAACTTGAAGCAATCCCAATAAAATCAGGGATAACACAAGGCTGCCCACTCTCTGCCTATTTATTCAATATAGTACTCAAAGTTTCTAGCTAGAGAAATTAGACAACAAAAGGAGGTCAAAGGAATACAAATTGTAAAGGAAAAAATCAAGGTATACTATTTGCAGATGATATGATAGTATACATAAGTGACCCCAAAAATTCTACCAGAGAACTCCTAAACCTGATAAACAACTTCAGCAAAGTGACTGGATATAAAATTAACTCAAACAAATCAATAGCCTTCCTCTACACAAAGGATAAATGGACTGAGAAAGAAATTAAGGTAACAACACTCTTCAGAATAGTCTCAAATAATATAAAAGATCTTGGAGTAACTCTTACCATGCAAGTGAAAGACCTGTATGACAAGAACTTCAAGTCTTTGAAGAAAGAAATTGAAGAAGACCCCAGAAGATGGAACGATCTCCCATGTTCATGGATTGGCAGGATTAACATAGTAAAAATGACCATCTTACCAAAAGCAATTTACAGATTCAGTGCAATCTCCATTAAAATTCCAACTCAATTTTTTACAGAGATAGAAACAGCAATTCTCAGCTTCATCTGGAACAACAACAACAACAAAAAATGAATAGCAAAAATAGTTCTCAACAATAAAAGAACTTTTGGGGGAAACACCATCACTGACCTCCCATCTTCTGTATTTCAGAGCAATAGTGATTAAAAACCATATGGTATTGGTAGAGAGAGAAAAACAGGTAGATAAATGGAAAAGAATTGAAGACCCAGAAATAAACACACGCATCTACAGTTATTTGATCTTTGACAAAAAAAGCCAAAACCATACAGTAGAAAAAAAAGATATCATTTTCAACAAATGGCGCTGGTCTAACTGGAGGTCTACATGTAGAAGAATGCAAATTGATCCATTTTCATCTCCTTGTACAAAGCTCAACTCCAAGTGGATCAAGGACCTCCATATAAAACAAGATAAGCTGAAATTGACTAGAAACGAAAGTGGGAGAGAGCTTCAAACACATTGGCACAGGGGAAAATTTCCTGAACACAATGCCAATGGCTCAGGCTCTAAGATCAACAATTGACAAACGGGACCGCATGAAATTGAAAAGGCAAAGGACACTGTCAATAAGACAAAACGGCAACATACAGATTTGGAAAAGATCTTTATCAATCCTACATCCAATAGATGGCTAATATCTAAAATATATAAAGAACTCAAGAAGATAGACTCCAGAAAACCAAATAACCCAATTTAAAAATGGGTGAGTGGGTGAAGGAGCACCCTCATAGAGGCAGGGGCAGGGGGTATGGGATAGGGGGTTCCCAAAGGGGAAAACATCTGAAATGTAAATAAAGTAAATATCCAAAAATTAAAAAATGGAGTACAAAGCTAAACAAAGAATTCTCAGCTGAGGAATCTTGAATGGCCAAGAAGCACCTAAAGTAATGTTCAATATCCTTAGTCATCAGGGAAATGCAAATGAAAAGACCCTGAAATTCTACCTTACACCAATCAGAATGGCTGAGTTCAAAATCTCAGGAACAGCAGAGGCTGCCAAGAATGTGAAGAAAAAAACACTCCTCCATGCTAGTAGAATTGCCAGTTGATACAACCACTTTGTAAATTAATCTGGTGTTTCCTCAGAAAATTGGAAATAATTCTTTTGGGTGTATGCCCAGGAGTGGTCTAGCTGGGTCTTGAGATAGAACTACTCCCACTCTTTTGAGCAACCACCAAATTGATTTCCAAAATGGTTGTACAAAATTGCACTCCATCAGCAATGGAGGAGTGTTCCCTTTGCTCCACATCCTCCCCAGCATGTGCTGTTACTTGGGGTTTTTTTAATTAATTATTTTATTTATTTACATTCCAAATGTTGCCCCCTCAGGGCTCCCTTCTGTACCCCTCCTCCCAGAGTTCTTCACTCCATTCCCCATTCTCTTCAACTCTGAGAGGGTGCCTCCCTGGGAATCCCCCTTCTCTAGAGCAGCAAGTCTCTACAGGATTAGTCACATCCTTTCTCACTGTGTCCAGACAAGGCTGGAATAAATTTTAAAAGGCACATACATACACACATGCACACATGTACAGATAAACATTCTTTTAAAAACTCAGGCAAAATGAGTACTTTCTGTGATCCTTAAGACATAAAATCTTTTGCTTTGTAAGATGGTCAATAAATATCTGATGATTTGATGCCATAAAGTTCACATAACTGTTACAAAAGCATTGACTAAATTTATGTAGGTTCAATCTTTACTTCAAAAATGTCTCAAGGTGGATCCTTAATGCATTTTGCATTAGGTTTAATATTGAAGTATCCACTGCAGCTTTGTAGTGCTTTGTAGCTTTTATACAATTTCTGTCTGTAACTCCTCATGGAGTGATTTTATAGGTTGTCAACTATTATATGAGATATACTTTCCATATATTATTCTCTGAACTGCATACCAGTGTGTGTTGGAGCAGAGTGGCCAGGCTGTAAGTGTATTTTTATTGTAGTGCTGCATCACTGTATATTACAGATAGGTCCAAGAATACTATATTGGTTTGGACTAACATATCTACACACGAGCAATACTCAGGGACTGTGAATTGGCCAGGCATCCTAAGGTGAAACTTGAAATGGCAACATTCTCAGACCTTTCTCTCCAGGATGGCTCACTTTATCATCTGCATCATCTTCCCCTAGTATTTTTCTGAGACCTATCTTAGAAAACTCCCACTGCTTTGATCCAGCATCAGTATTTGTCTCCTGAGCTCTACGGCCCAGGTAGGTGATTCTCATTTATAATGACATGATAGATTAACATTTTTAAAAGAACTCTGTAAAGAAGCTGAAAGGCAATGGAAGAAGTCAAAAAAGTTTAATAGATGCCCATTTATAGATAAGCCTAATCCTCTCAACACAAATGAGCCACACTGACATCATCTCAAGTTTTAATGCCTTCCTTTCTCTCCTATTTTAAATGCCAAAATATGTATATAGCATCCTGTAAAGTTCATCTAGAAGAGCCTGACAGGTACCTTGATGGGAACCAAGTGATTTCTTAGTCCTCCCCAAAGCCCTTTTTTCTAATTCAACTCTCTACTCTAGCCAACAAGTCACACATTGAGACCAGCCACTCTCCATTATTAATTTACTCAGTCCATGCTTCTTTCTCTCATTTTTGTTTTTTTTTTTTTATTTGTTTGTTTGTTTTGCTTTGGGCAACTGTTAACATATATCAATCACAATCATGGGTTTCGAGGATTTTACACACTGATATAGTTTCCCTACATTGCAATTCTTAAAATAACCACTCTCTCCAGGATTCCTTCTTGGTGTTTCAGTTCAGTCCCTGTACATTCTTTTTCTCAGATGCTCTCTGATTCTGGTACTGGGTCTGGAAGTGCAAATTTCATATCACCCTCCCTCCTCTCTCCCTTTCTCTCTCCCTGTTTCTAGAGAACCAGCAAACTATCCTATTTGTTTTTACCTGTTTATTTTTAAATAATGTATAGAGTCACAAGTTGCAGCAAAGAGAGTGTGTACGAGTCACATATATCATCATGTAGGTTGCCACAATGGTCACAGCTAATATAATGATAATACAATATTAAAGCCAGGAATTAGACATTGAAATAATGCATGTGCCTAATTTCATGTTATTTGACTCCATTTGTAGATTTATTCCACCAGCACTGTAATCAAGATACAGAACTATTATAACAGAATGATACCCTGGACTTTAGGGTGTTCTATTGTGAGACTCTGGGTCTTATTTAGATCTACTTTTAGCCAGCAGTCACTAGCACTGTCCATTATGGCATAACAGAAACTTTCTCCTTCCATAAAGAGTATGCAATTATATTATTCAGCCTCCATTGATACCAGGAGATAAAGGGTTTCTCTGCTGGGTGTAAGTAGGAGGAAGGAGGTCAAATTTTGAGTGCCTACTAGGCTTCTGCTGATATATTCTCACGGGAAGATTCTGAGTTAGTTTTTTATTCCCCATGTGGCCTCCACACTACATACTTTTCCACAGTGATGACTGTCCTGGATCACCACATAAATTTTGTTCTTGGTGCTAGAGGTGCTAGAGGACAGGTCTTACCTGTCATGTTTGGACTAAAACACTTATTATTCTAAATGTTTCTAAATGTTCCCTCTCTTCATGTGCTTGCCTCTGGCGTATCCCTACTCCTCTTACCAGAGACAGAAGGCTTTTTTAGGTGTTTTGTTTGTTTGTTTGTTTGTTTTGCTTTGTTTTTTGTCATGTTTGGTCTGTTGTCATTCTGTCTACACTTCAGGGTCTTCTTATATATTTGTTATATCCAGTGTTTCTACTGGTCCTTATCTATAAAATAAAACAAAACAAAAACAAAAAAAAACACTTCTATTGCCTCTTTTCTAAGGGAAAAGTCATGCCTATTATTTTTAATGGTGCTTCCTCTTTCCAAGGCTGTACCTGCATGTCTTCACAACAGAATCTACAAACTTGGGGTGGGCCTCATGGAGAGGTCGAGACAAATCAAAAGATATGCAGGAATCTGATGAGTAAAAACAGGTAAAGACAAGAGATGAGGACATAGTAGGTTGCAGTTGAGGACAAAAACTAACTTGTGAAAAGACAGAAGGAATCATCATAAGCAAAACACTTAAGCTAGTAAACAACATGAAGAAGTGTGAGGATAGCTCTTATATGAGTTCAGAGTCCTTATCACTGATGTTTACCAACAAAATGTTCTTACAAAAGGTAAGCTCCATGTTCAGTATCAGGAATAGAAAACTAAGCTGAAACACTGGCCTTCTGGGGGCTGACCACAGTAAGCAGGGATACCTTATATTTTATTATAATTGTGAATGGGCTTATCTAATACTTGTGATGTGTACAGTGTACCAAATGATGAAGCTATGGAGGGGAAGAAAAGGTGTATGTTGGGTATATTCTAAGGAGAAATATTTTTGCAACTTGATTACTAAGGCTGAGGGGGGTAAGGAGGAAAAGAGGGAAAGGGGGATGGAGATGGAGAAAGAGGGAGGGAGGGAAGGAGGAAGGGAGAGAGGGAGAGAGAATGAGAAAGAGTATCAGTCTTCCTCAGGGATGATCCCCTGAAAGGTTATCCAATCCTAACTGGTCGGACAGACAGACAAATATATATATATATATATACACACACACACATACATATATATACGTATATATGTGTATATATATATACATATATATATGTATATATGTATATATATATATATATATATGAGCAGCACTACATGGAATAAGGAGGGTGTGTGTGTGTGTGTGCTTGTGTGTGTGTAAAACAATAATAATTAAAGAATAAACAGTCATAAACTTGTTGGCAAAACATTGATGAAGTATGAAGGAGGAGAGGGTAGGGTTAAAATTATGTAAATACATTATTAATTTGTGAAAGTTTCAAAAATGAGTAAAGACATAAAAATAATATCTTTCCATCATGAGCCTTCTGATACTTTTTTTTTTTAAGTCTTAATCGAAAGGTTTTACTTCTTAAAGATAGTTCCATGGAAAACATTTTTTGCTTAATAATTTTGTTGTTCATCTCATTGTGGCACTATCTGTCATTGACTTCCAGTGGTCTTTGTCAAGTTTCTATGAAACATAAAAGGTGGGCAAAACAAAATCAGCCATCATTTGATTCCTAACACAATTAATATATATTGAATACTCCCAAGGGGGTATGAAATTGTATTGGACTTTACATCATATAACAAACTTCCATTTTAGCTCTCTTTGGTATATAATTCAGGTTGACATTTCAATGAAATATTGAAAAATGTAATTATATTCATGAACTTCTGAAGAAATTTCCAGCTTGGAAGTAGACTAAATTCCTAATTTGCAAGAGTGAGAAGGAAGAGAAGAAGGAGAAGGAAGGACACATTCATGTTATTTATTTAATTAAGTTTTATGTTTTTATTAAACAGACATTTGTTGAGCACCTAATGCAAGTAAGGTAGTCAATGAAGTGAGTCACAATTCAGTTTGTCTGTAGAGAAAGCAATTAATTATCCAGTGAATAGAATTATTCAACTGTATCAGAGATTTTGCGGGGTCAGTGGGACATTTGATGTCAATCTTATTGTGACTCCAGTTCCTCTACTTCTAATCCTTAATGTTTTCACTCATTTCACACCCAGCAGTACCAGAGTAATGCAGATAATTATAATTAGATCCTACTACAATTCTGATGTCTCCTCCATCTGCTTAGCCAGCTTAATATTCCCCAGCCTAAAAGTGAGCCTTTAACAGGGACATTGGAAGAAGGAGAAAATTCATAGAAGGAGACTACTAGTTATATTAAAATATATTAAATTTGAAGTATGCACCAAGGTAAATTCAGGTGAAGGCCAAGTAAATGGGAACACAGATATAGCAATCAATATTAGATTAACAGTGGTGATGTCAGGAGGAAAGGTAAAGAAAGAAATTCCACAAAGCCAGTTCACCATGAAAAACCAGGAGGACATGAGCAAAAATGATCAAAATAAATGTTTTCAGAACTCTGAACTTTAATCAAAAGTTTATAAAAATCTGAGACTAATTGATGAATTTATTAAAAAATATAACTAAATCTCATTATGGATGATGAGCTCTGGGCACACTTAACTTCGCAGTCTCAGTGCAAGCAGTGCAGAAAAGTTCCTGGAGGCATTTAGGAAAATTATAAACAGCAGCTGGTGAACAATACAACTGTCTGAGGTATGGGATAAAGAATCACCAGGCCAAATGAATACATGAATAAACAAATGAACAAATGAATGAACAAATGAATGAATTATCAACTGGAATAATGAGAGAATTCGATTCCATGGAGCTCTCTGTTTCCAGTTCTGTGCTCAAATTCAAGAAGCAAAAAGGCCCCAAGCATTCCCTTTATCTGATAAGAAGGTTTTGTATAAACAGGAAGGAAAGCTAACTGTAGGCTTACAAACTTCCTGGCTGAGTTATCAAAGCACAGATACACACAGAGACACATACACACATACACACACACACACACACACACACACACACACACACACACACACCATGGTTTTAGAAATTTAAGAAACCCTCAGTACAAATCTTAGCTAATTACAAAGCTAACAGAAAAAGAAACTACTATGGTATACCTTGCTGATAAAATAAATACACAGCATACATACACAAACACACACACAAACACACACACACACACACACAACTTTTCTAGGCTTCATTTATCCCCACCACCACAAAAATCCACAGAAACAAACATATGGATATTTTAGAACAAATTCATAAAACTCTCAAAGTAAGCAACAACAACAGTAGCGAGTATAGAAAGCAACAAATCCAGGGGGAAGAAGAGTAGCTGCTGATTTTCAAAGTTGCTATATTATACGATTTAAAGGGTGCTGCTTTCAATAAAACATGTGTGGCACTAGCTAACTATAGGCTAAAATTACAAAACCTTTAGAAGAAATATAGAGATAAATCTGGATGGCTGATATGGCAGTGAAATCTTAGGGATGGCACCAAAAGCATGAGCAACCAAAGAAAAAATAGGTATCTTGGATTTCCTCAAAGATCAAAATACCTAGACTCAAAAGAAAAAGACACCTATAGGATGGGATAATATACTTAGAAATGATGTTTCTGGTATGTGAGGAGTATCTACACTACACAAAGAGCTCTTACACTCAACAATAAAAACCCTTAGTCATAAATGAGCAAAATACTAGAATAAAATTTTTTCTAAGAAAATGTACAACTTCCAGTTTCCATCTGTGGTGGGAGACCTCTGCCTGGGCCACCAGGGCTCTATAGCCAAATAGCTCTGGGAGAAAGCTAGCTGCCCAGGAATGTGGAAAAGCCTTGAGTGGGGGTAAAAGGAGCAACACTGCTCAGCAGGACTTGCCTGGAATCCTTGGGACACAGGGACTGAGGAACAGCCTGGGAAAGGAGCATTCTGGTTTCCATCTCTGACTGGAGACCTCTCCCTGGGCCACCAGGGCTCCATAGTCAAATGGTGCCTGGAGAAAGCTAGACTCCCAGGAGTGTGGGCAAGCCTGTCTGCTCAGAGGGACCCACCTGGAATCTCCAGGACACAGGGACTGAGGAGTGGTCTTCTGGTTTCTTTCAGTGGCCAAGGAGTGGAACCTGTGACACAGGGCTCCATACTCAAATAGTGCCAGGAGAGAGCTGGTATCCCAGGAGTGCTGACACACCTTAAAGCACAGGCAAGACCACCTCTTCTGTTCAAATTCACTGGATCAAGAGGGACCCTTGCAGAGCCATCAGGACACAGGAACCAAGAGACAACTGGGGACAAGATCTTTCTGGTTTCTGTCTGCACCCCAGAGCTGACCCTGTACCACAGCTCTCCAAACCCAAATTCCTCTCAGAGAGAACTGGTCTTCAAGGAGTATTAACACCAAAGCTTGCAGGAGGAACAAGCCACTGTCAGAGAGAGTAAGACCAGCTAACACCAGAGACAACCAGATGGCAAAACGCAAGGGCAAGAACATAAGGAACAGAAACCAAGGCTACGGGTGACGGCCAGAAACCTCAGCTTGGGCCACAGGGCCCCACAGCTAATCAGCGCCAGGACAAAGATCCCTCTCAGGAGATCGCAAGACCCAGGAGAGGGCCAAAGACACACCCCACAGCTCACCAGGTACTGCCCCGAACCCACGGGACACAGGGACCGAGGTAGGCGGGCCTAGAAACCCCCCTGGATCTCAAAAGCGGGCGGCTGTGGCAGGAAACTTCTGCCTGGGACACTAGGATTCCATAGACAAGCAGCTCCGGGAGAAAATCCTCTCTCCCAGGAACTCAGAAAAGCCCCTAGCCGGAAACCTCAGCTTGGGCCACAGGGCTCCACAGCTAATCAGCGCCGGGACAAAGATCCCTCTCAGATCGCAAGAGTCAGGAGAGGGCCAAAGACACGCCCCACAGCTCACCAGGTACTGCCCCGATCCGCGAGGCACAGGGACCGAGGTAGGCGGGCCTAGAAACCCCCCTGGATCCAAAAAGCGGGCGGCTGTGGCAGGAAACTTCTGCCTGGGACACTA
>CM052722.1:4689175-4713692 GCA_028551405.1 Uromys caudimaculatus
AAGGGTGGCCAGCTCTATGAATGGACACCTTGGAAGAGGATTCTCTGTGTCTGCTCTAGTCTTCAAAGGGCTGCAGCCCAATCAATGTGCAACTACAACTCAAGAGACATTGAGGCAAAACTACCAGACAAACCTCTTCTGAATTTTTGTCCTTTAAACCACACAACTTTGGGATGGTTCATTCTAGAGCATCAAATACTACACCATTCTCAGAAAGTCTAATTTTCACTAAAATTTGAGAGCCTTGGCTTCAGAATTCACTTGATCATGCTAGGAGAATTCAAAAAATACAGTGGAAATATCTTTCTTCATTACAGACATAAGTATACTTTGTCCACCTGAAATTGAAAGTAAGCATTATTTCTAGGTTATTTTTGAGATATGGCACAGCACAAAGTGGATTTGTGCCAGAAGAAACGGGACTGGTTGGTCAAGTTTTCAAGTTTGTGGTGAAGCAAAAGTGCCATAGGCACTTTAGGACGGGATTGCCCTGATACATGAATTTGGACCATGATTAGAGTTTGCATGATTCTTGGAATGTGTGTCCTGGCTCCTTCAGGAATAAAACTATTGAATACCATGTTTAATTCTGTTACTCCTGAGATTAAATCTTTTTGGAAATAAAAAAAAAAATAATGATTAATGAGTACTCATAACATTTTAATATATCTCAATAAAATTGGAAGCATTAAGAGCACAAATGGGCAAATGAAAGTATGCATAGATAAAGAAAAACAAGGAAATCACACTGGGACAATTGGAAAAAGTCAAGGCCTAATTGGAAAACAAAAGAGAGAAATCCAAGAGACAAAAGGGAAACAGGAAATTGTCCTGGAAAAACAAGCAAAATGGGCTGTCACTAATAGATAATGTCAGAATTAAATCTCAAATTGCAAAATGAGGAGGTAAACTAAAAAGAACATTTGATCTCATGGGTCTTGTTACATTTTTTGTGATGTTTGTTGAGGGGTGGAAAGAGGTTAAGTTCAAAAGAAAAGTGCTGATATGAATTTCCCTTCAGGTAAGAGATTTGAGATTCCATGCAGTATGGTGGTGTGGAGGAATGAAGAAAGAGGGGCTTCACTCCCACCAGTCAAAGTGCAGTGCCTGTCCTTAGAGATTTAAGTTCTACCAGGACAACATGACCCACAGATTCAACTAATCAGGGTTCACTGGGGCTCAAGAGACTGAATTGAGAATCATGAAGCCTGCATGGGTCTGAGCTAAGTCCTCTGCTTATATGGCTTGGTTGTGTAGTTTGGTGTTTTTGTGGGACTCTTAACAGTGGGAGTGGGGAGTGTCTGACTTTTTTGCCTATTCTTGGGACCCCTTTCTTTGTACCAGATTGCCTCTTCCAACCTTGATATGAGAGTTTGTGCCTAGTAGTATTGCAATTTGTTATGTCATGTTCCGTTGATATCCCTGGGAGGTCTGTTCTTTTTTTTTAATTTTTTTAATTTTTAAGGTTTTTTCGGGGGTGACAGAGGATGAGTGGATCTCAGGAAGCAAGAAAATGGGACTGGGAGGAGTGGAGGTAGGGGAAATTGTGGTTGGGATATAATGTATATAAATTTTGAAAAAAGATTTAAGTCTTATACCATAAGGCTATGCTAGGTGACAAAGAAATGAGGCAGGATAGGTATCACAGAAAATCCTGAAAGGGGAGGGAGACTTAATTAATGAATGAACATAGTCAAGTTTCTTTGGATCCTATGCAGCAACTGTGGAGGGTCCAGGTCTTCTGAAACCAGGGGTGACCTTTCAGCTCTTTGCACTTGCTCCTGGAGGGGAGACAGACTGCATGAGTATACGGCTAAATTTTTAAGGCTTTTTGGAGTAGCACCTAGAAAAATAATCAGGATTCTAATAGTTTAAATCTGAAATGTCCCATACTAGTCCACATGTGGAAGGCTTTTGGTTCCTAGTTGATATCATTATTTTGGGAGGAGGTAGAAATTTTAGGAGAGGGTAGTCTGGCTTGGGGAAATAGATGTTTCTGGAAGAGCTTTTGAAGGTTATACATGGTGTCTGTACTCATCCTCTCTGCTTTCCTGTCATGTGTGATGACTTTCCCACTGTGATGGATTGAACTCTCAGAAACTAGGACCCCAAATGATTCCCTCTCCTTTCAACTTATTGTCAGGTATTTTGACACAAAGGTAAGAAAGCTCACACAACTATGGACTCTTTGAGAATTAGTAAATGAATAATTGCAGGAGATGATGACATGTAAGTGTGAGAAACCGTGGTTATTTCACAGTTGTCAAAGCTTTGTTAAGGACCAAAAAAGAATACGTTGAACTCAGAAGGTAGCAATATCATGGAAATATTTTTAAGAATAAAGGAAAATTCACAAGTTAGTAGATAACTAGAAAGAAATTAAATAAATTAATGGAGGAGGCAGGAGAGAGTAGATTTAAGCTTTCAACTCTATGAACTCAGGAACAAGAAAGGCCATGGATTTTTAAAGGGAAGAGGAGGTTTGAAGTTGGTGACATTAGAAGACCATGGCAAAACTTTTTCTTAATGCTTTCCAAAGTATAGACAACAAATTTTCTTGCAGAGAATTAATAGGCAAAGTATAAAGGCAAATTCCTGAGTTGCACAGCCCAAATGATGGATACTAAGTATACTGTATCAAATCTGGGGGTCTGAACAGATTGCTATTGAACTGCAAGGCAATTAAAGGACTAGTAAGAGGGTTCAATGGAGTCCAGGATATCTAGTGCATTAAATAGAATGTAAGTTGAACTCAAGATGGGAAGACCAAGAAAAGTAAGAAAGTATTGTGAAAGCTAAGAAACACTCAAGGTCCCTCTAGAAAGCACCAGAAACAGGAAGTTGGTTTCTTTTTATTCCAAAGTCTAAGATGCAACCATTGTAATATTAATCTAAAGTATACTGATTCTTTTTGAGGAAGCTACATCAAATTTGTTTCTGTTTTGAAGGTACTTTTCAACTACATCAATAATGTACAGAACAAAAGCATGGAAACCACATTCTCTTTGAAATCACAATAAAGTCATCTTTCTCAGGTATAGTAAGGAGAACTTTTCTAGTAAACAATGCTGAGGATGATTTTTACCTCTCCTTCCAGCTTCTTTTTATGCATAAATGCTTTTGAGTGTGCTTTTTCTATGTACAGGGAAAAAAATCAGCAGAGATGATTTAGGCATATAATGAATCCAGAAGGAACACAAATGGCCAATAAACGTATGAAAAGATTCTCAATCTTACCAGTAATCAGAGAAATGGAAATTGAAGTTACAATAAGATAGCATCTTTGACTCATCAGGCTAACCATAATTAAAAGTGTCGCAATTACCAGTATGGAGGAAGGGGATGAGTAAACGGATTATCTCACACTATGCTGTGATTACATGAACTGGCGTAGATTCTTGAGGAAAAAAAAAAAAACAGAACATCATCAAGAAAATTGTGTAAGGCACCAACCCTGCAGTCCAGCATTTTAATTTCCAAGTATACAGTCCAGAGAATCATTTGACTATGTACCTAATAGGACATATACGTGATCTCTATTTCTCAAGGTATTGCCAGAAGTAGAAAAAAATTAAGAATGCCCCCACATGCTCATCAATAAAGACATAGGTAGAGTACGATATCCTTATAAAATTCTTACACAGACAGAAAAACATGACCAGAGTTTTATAAGTAATGATAGATGTTTAATATTAATTTTTTTCAGTGCTAGAGATTTATTTAGCATGGTAGGTGTTGTTGAAATACTTAATCCCAACTCAGGGTTTCTACCCTGCCTTTGACCATTTAGTTCCCGGATAAAAGACATAAATAATCTTTATATTTATAATAAGCCATAATCAGCAGAAGGGCTGGGCAGACATCTATCCTCTATGCTATTATGTCTATTTCCCAGCCAATAATCTCATTGTATAATTTGTCATGTTTTGTCTAGGCTGCTCTTAACTCCAATAGCTAACCCACATGTCCATTACTTTAAGATTCTTACCCCATGGCAGCTTTTCCTCTATTCATCTTCTTCTCTTTCCCCCCTCATGATTCTCCTCTGACCCCACCTATGTCTGTTCTTCCCAGATATTAGCTGTTGGCATCTTTATTCATCAATCAGAAATAACTTGGAGACAAGGTCACAAAGCGTTATGTGGACTCCCTCATCTCTGGGCCTGCATTTAGTATTACAATACATAGCAACAGACCAAACCTCAACAGGTAGTAAAGTACTGAGTTATACCTATACCAGTCTTTACTTAATGTGAGACTGAAAAAAACTAAGCTGCCTAACAAAACTCCATAATGCAAAACTCTTTCTATTGATACACATAAGTATTAAAGAGAATGACTGTCAAACTCATCACAGCGGTTAATTCTAAGGAATAAGGAGAGAACAATAGTCAGTGGATATGTTTAAAGATAATTTTTGCATCTTGCTAACTTTCCTAAAAATAATGTTTGAATATGCAAGTTGTGAGTTTTGTTTATCTTCTGACACAGACTTGCCTCAAGCTCTTCTTCATCCAAGTGCTGTGATTATAGGCCTCACAAATTGTGATTTTAAAAACAGGTATACATATAGAAAGGCTAAAAAGAAATATAAAAATCAACATAGTATATTGTTCTTTTGAAAAGTGTAACTTTCTAAAAGACTGCCAGATTTCCTTGTATCATTCCCAAGACACTGACATTTGTGTCTCAGAGAAAGAGATTAATAAACTTTGTAAAAAGTAGTTGGATGATGCACTGTGTTTTAATTTTCTGTGGCTGGTTCATACTAATTCTTAAGCTAATTACAGCTATATATTTTTATATAGAAATCTCAGTATTATTTGTGGAAATAAAGCCTTCAAAAACTTAGATGCCTAAGAAAACTTACCATTAAAGAGTGGTACAGGAAGGAACTAGCTGCTCTAATAAAGACTGGACAGCAGAAAGTCTCCCTGGGAAGAAAGGCACACAATATAGAATATTTACAGGTCACTTGTATTTCATACAATCCATTTTCTAGCTGGGTGGCTTTAACACACACTGTTTTTATCCCCACTCAGAATAATTCTTATGTCTCAGTCTGATCCCTCTGTCTGTGACCACAACAACTCTTCCTCCACAGTTACCACAGCCATGGAATAATACCAGCACATTAGGGACATTAATTATGACATGTTATTATTTGTATTTTGATATACTAAATTGCTGGCTGCTTCTACAAGCAAAAGCTGATTATACATTGAGCTGCTTTTTTATTATACACTAGAGCTAACAACATCATTTCACTGAATAAAATGTGCTTTCAAAAAATGTCCTGATACTTACAATGAAAGATATAACAGGTGATAATGATGATGTTTGGACCAAGCATGAATGACTCCTTTACTATATAAGAAAAGAATCTTAATACACACAGCATGATAAATGAAGAAAATCAACAGCAATGTAGAAAATAACATTGGTAATGGAGAAAAGGGAAGAAGCCTAATATTACATAGAATGCATAATATTCTATGTGATTGTTTTGCCCTATATTAAAATTAAAGAAGCAGTGTTGTGTGTACTCGATAGAATACAGAACATCTTTTTAAATAGGTATAACACAATAGTCATTTGTAAGTTTGAGTAGCCTTATTGCACTTGAGACCAATATAGAAAGTTAGCTTGCGGAAGGCTATACCACGAATTGTCATATCCTCTCTTTGGGATTCAGGAAGATAGAATACCACTATGGGACACTGTTAACAGCTGTCATAGTACTCTGCCACAAGGCTCAGCTGCTGGGGAGGCAGGACATGGGAGGTTTGACTATGCTTATCTCAAGCAATCAGCAGCGGGGATCAGGCTATGGGGAAGCAAAGTCTGACTGCAGTCTGGTTCTCAGGTTCTCGGACACCCAGGTACTACTGGATGCTGTGGAAGACCTGAGAATAGAGTGGGGTCCCGAGGTAAGACCTAGCACGGGGCCAAGGGGGAAAAGAGAGGAGCTCCAGCTGGTGCTGTGGGGAGGAGTCCTTGGCTTGTCGGCGGGAGGCTGGCTTCGGTTTGGCTTGGTGGCAACCATGGCTGGGAGCACAGAGAGGCCTTCTATAGGAGATTAGAAGGCAGCTCTATAGGCAAAGGCCTTCATGGCTTCCCAAGATGGATCCCCATGAAAAAAGGCAGTCCATGGTTTTAAGACATTTATTGCCAGGGCTGAAAGTGGATGATTTAAAACCATATCCCACTTCTCAGGGTGGGCCTGAGGTTAACTACCTTTTGCAGGTAGGAGAGTCTGGGAAGGAAAGTTCATTGGCCAAGTCTTCTTAGCCTTTAGGGTAACTCATTAAAATGGAGATCTGTCTTGAGGCTACGTGACAACAGGGCACAGTCTCTACCTGTAGAGGGGCTTGAGGCATTGCCCTTACGTTACTAATGACCACAGATCTATGGAGAGCTGCAGCCTTGTACCAGGAGCCTGGTTCCCCGGGAGCAGGGTGAAATGCCTTTCTATCCTTTAGGGTCACTGGGTTTCCAGCCTTAGCTCAACCAAAACCAGACTGCCTTTTACGGTCCTACACTGGGCATATACCCAAAAGATGCTACAACAAGGACATATGCTCCACTATGTTCATAGCAGTCATATTTATAATAGCCAGAAGCTGGAAATAACCCAGATGTCCTTCAACAGAGGAATGGATACAGAAAATGTGGTACATTTACACAATGGAGTACTACTCAGCTATTTAAAACAATGAATTCATGAAATTTGCAGGCAAATGGATGGAACTTGAAAATACCATCCTGAGTGAGGTAACCCAGTCACAAAAGAACACATATGGTGTGCACTCACTGATAAGTGGATATTAGCTCAAAAGTT
Organism: Uromys caudimaculatus; assembly: GCA_028551405.1. Lineage (NCBI taxonomy): Eukaryota > Metazoa > Chordata > Mammalia > Rodentia > Muridae > Uromys > Uromys caudimaculatus. The sequence continues at coordinate 4,696,017 of CM052722.1, forward strand.
CGGAATACCCATGATTCAATTCACAGACCATATGAAGCCTAAGAAGAAGGAAGACCAAAGTGGTTGCTTCAGTCCTTCTTAGAAGGGGGAACAAAATATTCACGGGAGGAAATATGGAGACAAAATGTGGAGCAGAAAGTGAAGGAAAGGCCATCCAGAGACTGCCCCACCTGGGGACCCATCCCATATACAGACACCAAACCCAGACACTATTGTGGATGCCAAGAAGTACTTGCTGAAAGGAGTCTGATATAGCTGTTTCCTGAGAGACTATGCCAGATCCTGACAAATACAGAGGCAGATGCCTGTAGCCAACCATTGGACTGAGCACAGGGTCCCCAATGAAGGAGTTAGAGAAAGGACTAAAGGAGCTGAAGGGGTTTGCCACCCCATAGGAAGAACAACAATATCAACCAACCAGACCCACCCTAGAGCTCCCAGCGATTAAACCATCAACCAAAGAGTACACATGGAGAGATCCATGGCTCCAGCCGCACATGTAGCAGAAGATGGCCTTGCTGGGCATTAGTGGGAAGAGAAGCCCTTGGTCCTGTGAAGGCTCAATGCCCCAGTGTAGGGGAATGCTAGGGTGTGGAGGTAAGTGTGGGTGGGTGGGTGAGGGAGCACCCTTATAGAAGCAGGGGAGGGGATAGCATATGGTTTTTCTAGAGGGGAAACTGGGAAAGCGGATAATATTCTAAATGTAAATAAGTAAAATAACCAATAAAAAAAGAAAATGTCTCTTCTTGGTGGTGTGAAAGAATTGGAGCCTAGTCCCTAATGAATAAAAGCAGATATATGACCTAAGAAAACGTAACTTTGAGGGAAGATGTTTGAGACATACATAGTGGAAGTACAGAACCCTAAAGGGTATCTTCCAGGTATGACAGACCATAGACCCCCAGATCTATTTCTGACTTTCCAGACCACCAAAAGAGATATAGAATTGAAGCCTATTTAAGCAGAATGACTCTTTAGACACAGTCTTTTAATGTACTGAAAATTGAGTCACAATAGTGAAACAAATAATTGCACAATAGAGGCAGCACAAGAACCTATAAAGATCCATTCTTTTAAAAGTTCTATCCTTTCTATATCTCTTTTTCTGAGTGCTGCCTCTCATCTCAAAGGATCTTGTGTTTAGGAAGAGAGTGTTCTTTGTATCTAGTCCGTTCACTCTCTCAAACCTATGCCCAATAAGGGCATATTACGATTACATTGATGGTAATAAAACCTTACAACTTATGACCCTCTTGGACCTGTCCGTTTGAGTGCTCCAGAAGTTCAATGCCAAATGCCTGAAGCTGTCTGAATGGTGCCCCACATTGGGCAATATAGATATAGATATAGATATAGATATAGATATAGATATAGATATAGATATAGATATAGATAGATAGATAGATAGATAGATAGATAGATAGATAGATAGATATGCAAGAGGTTTTCTGGTGGCTGGTTTGTAAGTACATTTCTCATAGCTGCAGCCAGTAATACTGCCTCCATTTCCCCCCTCTTCTGTAGATTTTTAAGATAAACCTGCAATAGAATATTCCTACTTGTCATGAGAAAGAAATCCTGGGACCGAAGAGTTAGGCAGAAAATGCTACCCTATCCATAGCCCTTTCAAAGATAACTGCTTTTGGACTTGATACAGTTTATTTCCATATCTCCAAGGCCCTCAACCTTTGCCATTAGCCACCCTCAAAGATAAGAGTAGGATAACAAAACCTGGTGATTCAGACCTGCCATCCCAGCCACTTGGAAAACAAAGGCAGGAAGATAATGAGTTCAAAGCCTGCCTGAGCTACAGAGAGAGTTCAAGGTCCGCCTATACAACTTACTGAAACCCTACTTAAAAACAATTTTTTAAAACAGGTCATGCATTTTAAAGAGAGTGGAGGAGGCTATTTGGGAGAGTTTGGAGGTAGGAAAAGGAAGGGGGAGAGGGGAAATGATTTATCTATAATCTCCAGTAATAAAAGTATATATATTCTGCAACTCTGCCCATAGCCTCTTTCTAAGATTATTGTTGTTTGGGCCTGATAACTATAACTTCCAAGCCTTTGACCTTCACCATTAGTCTCACTCAGAGGTAAGAGTATATATAAAATTTTAAAAGCAGTATAGGAATATGGCTAACTAGGTTGAGCGCTTAACTACCATGCAAAAAACACTGAGTTCAGACCCTAGTACCACAAAACAGAGTAGATTAATCAATAAGGAATATATCAAACTACCTGATTTAAAGGGGGGAGGATTCTTTGCCAAGGCTGTGTTAGGTAGATCCCACTGTCAATAGTTTGTACTTAGTCAGTTCTTTTGCAACACAGTAAAGTTGGACTTTCTGGTTTATTCCCCTTTCAGTTTAAAGCTACCAATATAGTGATGGTGTAGCTAAACTTTCTTCTCTTTGAAAGACATAAACAAAGCTCCATCCCTTCTCCTAAGGCCCCAATGACAAACCAAGGCACTATTCTGTAAAAGGTCACTCTAGAAAGCTGAAAAACTTATGGGGCTTCCTTACAGAGCATGAGTAAGCTCTTATTTAAAGGGCGTGGTTGTTTCTCCCTCAAAAGGCTGCACTTGGAAAGATTTACCCAGCAGGGTAAAGATTTTTTCCATAGTAGCATAGATGGAGCACCTACCTCCTCTAGTGTCCCCCTACTTTCTAGCTGTGCCCTGAGAACACATGTGATTAAGATGGTAGAGAGCATTTGGATACTCAAGGGAGCCTCATGAGTCCACCATGGGGGATATAAGCAGTCAACAAGCCACACTGGGACAATCCTTTTATGAGCTGGTGAGGCAGCTAAACTCATTAAGATAGCAGTTGGTTGGCTCAGAGGATAGTCACACCCAAGTAGATTGGAGAAATGCAATGTTTTAGAAAATACACAAGGTTTTCTGGATCTTGGTAAGTCTCCTCTCCTTTGCTGATCCAAAACTCTTGAGAATGGCTTACAAGTGGTAAATGTCAGGACCTTGTTTTATTTGAGACCATAATAACAACAAAGTAAGAGATGCTCCATCTGTCAGAATCAGTGGATATGTATAGCAACTGGATAGTTGCCCGTGAGGCAGCCCATCAGTAGCAATGTCAGGGACCTGCTCCTCTGCAGCCCCCAATCTGAATGGAATCCAGACATTCCAGGGCTCCAGGGTATAGGGTTCCCTGTGATAGCCTTCTCTTTGTGTGATGGAGGAGATGTGAATGAGTAGATGGGGGGGGGAGGTGTTGCAGCTTTGACTGTAGTGCAGGAGGTGAGCGATACTGGGTCTTACCATGCAGCTAAGGGTGGCCTCACAGAACCTTATCCCTCAAATGACTCTGAAAGCCTTTGAGTTCCTCCCTTCTTCAGTCCCCACTGTTGCCCCAATCTTTAGGCATCTGTCTTCTCTGCTAACAGTTTCTGACATCCCAGGCAAGGAATAGCTGTGAGACCTCCAGTCTCCCCAGCCACCTCCTCAGCACCTTGTCCTTGGGGAACTGGACTTTCTGTCCTTCCCAGCCTCCTTGTACTTGCAGCCTGAGAGTCAAGACTACTGACCACCCAGATCCCTTGGCTAGGCTTTGCCAGTGGCATTATTTTCCTCTTTGATTGCTTTTGTAGAAAAGGTAGACTGGTTGGGTTACAGCTGCCATTCACAAGCCTAACAATAAAGCAACAAGTGAGGGAAAACCAAACCAAACCAAACCAAACCAAACCAAACCAAACGAAAGAGGAACTCTAAGACTTCATTTTTCATTAGTTGAAATTGCTAAGTTTAGGGAAATATCTAACAATTCCTGGCAATGATGTGGAGAGTAGAGAATTTGTAATCACTGTTGGTGAGATTAAACAATGATTCAGCCACTATGGAAACCAGTGAGAAGTATTCTAGAGAGTATGATAGTATGAGATCTATGCTACAAAAGAGATAACAGGAATAATGGGTAATAAAATAATAATAAATAAACTTAGACTGAGGATGGATAGGAAGTATAACTCAGGAGGATAGTGAATAAGGACTGATAAATAACATGATGAAAAAGCCATAGTGAAAAATATTATTATACAGTATTATGATAAATTAAGTTATTTTATAATATATATATAGAATATACTTATAATCTATATTTGTATTTGTTCATGTCTAAAAAATTATAATAGGTGCTCATAAAGAGTGTGTGTCACACATCATTTCCATTTCTTATATTAATCCAGTGAAGAGGCACATTATCAATCTCAGTGATGAGACTAACATCGGCCCAGAAAATTTAAGGTCACTCATAAATGCCATGCCATGGGTTTCCATGGGTCTCTGTTGCTATAAAGATAGATTTTTTTTAATATTAGACAAAATGTTATTTACTTTGTTGGTAAATTACAATTATGATGATGAATACATTATTTTATTATGTATAACTATAGATCTTTCATAACTTTAACTTCATACACTTTGATCTTCAACTACTGTCTCTAACTTTATAGTTCACTTCATTGCATAACTTGAGTCTTACAATTCTTTACTCCTAATGGAATTTGCAATTCAGTAAATTCGTCAATTTTGTCTGCATTTCTGACTCCTTGAATCTGACTTCTACCTTTGTTATCAAATTTAAAAGTGGCATGGGCATTCTTAATCAACGCTAACTCCCTTTCTCTTATATAAAATGGTAATTCTCTTATGTTAAAATCCTAACCATAATTCAGTCCAGCTTTTCACTTAGCTCATGGCTTATATCCAGTGGGATCTTGCTGGAGCAAAATATACATCCATGATCAATTCAATTTTTGACTGCTAACATCAGAAGGATTCTTAATGTTATATGACAGCCACGCTAATGTTCACTTATAATAAGATTATATTATACATCGTCAATTTTCAATCCATAACACTTTCTTCTCCTTGGTCTTAGCTGACTTTGATTCTTATTTCATTGATTAAATAGAGGAAATCAGTAAAGAATGTCAATGAATTGCCACAAATACATGTACCTGCCTGTTAAGACATATAACATACACTTAATATTGCTCCATATTCTCTCCTTTTGCTAAGGACATAATAATTCACGATTGCAGCTAAAATCAAGCTTCGGTTCATGAAGTGGGCCCCACAACCTCTTTACCTTTTTTCAGATCTTCAATGACAGTGCTGGATATTTTACCTCCCTGGGATATATCATCACTCTCTCTAACTCTGCCAATCTTTTCTATTACTACACACAAATGCTGACATTAGTCATATATTATTTTTAAATATTCATCATTACTCTATATCTTCTCTATTATCCTATTTTAATTGTCAGTATCACCTTTTTTCCTCTTTCTTAAAGCACATTGCTCTCAGATATTTATACCCGCACTCCCTCAAAAGCTGTTCTGAGGATCACAAGTGATATACCCCTAATGAAGGAATGATCAATTACAAATACATCTTACTTGTTTATAGCAGGACAAAGATCTCTGCCTCATCAAAATAATATCTATTTTGGCTTTCAGGCCATCACACACGCCAAGTTTTACTTGTGATTCACTGATTTAACTTTCCTTGTTTATTTTTTATCTTTTATATTCCACTTCTAAATAAATAATAGATCTTTTGCTCACTGTAGTCACATCTTAATGACCTCTCAGATGCTCTAGATTCCTGTTCATCTCTCCTGAACCCCAGACTCTGAAATACAAACACTTGCCTATGCCTTCACTTAGATGTCTAAGAAATATTTCAAATTTAACTACTCCCAATCAAACATTTCATCTAATCTCCTACATTAGACTATTTATTGTTTGCAAACTTTTAATCACCTAGGTTTGAAAACAGATGTTTTCTCACAGCAATGACATCAAGGTAGCTGATTTTAGGCAAAAAAAAAAGAGTGAACAAAAGTGTTACGTGTTATTTCCAAACAAAGGCTTACAAGTCAGAACATGATTTGTTTTCATCATCTTATTTCTCCATGTCCCAAGACTGGAGACAACCAAGACAGTAAGTATGTAAGTGTCTCATCATTAAAGGCTATAGAACAAACACATGAATGGATTGAGTGAATAAGAATTGAAACTTTGGGTCATCTTTCTGCATGGCTTACACTATCCTAACTGATTGAGAAGTTAGTGCTGGAAATGGTTGCTGCTAAAATAAAAAAAATACATTTCAGGACCAGGAAAAATGGTATCAGGATATGAAAAGGTCGGTATCCTATAGGATGAAGTGCTGAAATTTATGTGATGATTGAAAGAACCAGACCAAGAAAAAGAAATGTGTTGCATACAGAAAAGGGGAAAGAAAGAGTCACCTAAGCCTTCTGACAACAGACATTGAACTACATGATTTTGAGTTTACCCTGCTGGGTTTTGATATTGCTATGGTCCAGTATTTCGCAACCATTTTTTAATTCTTTCCTTATGAAATGGATATATATATATATATATATATATATATATATATATATATATATATATATATATAAAACTTTCAACTTTTAATATCTAGACTGTAAAATACTATGGAGACTTGAAGTTGGACAAAATATGTTTTCCTTCTGAAATAGCTAAGAAGGGCTGTGGACGTGAAATGTGGTGGGTGAATCAGTAAGGCCCCCATAAGCTAAACCATTTGAATGGTTGAAGCCCAGTTGGTATAACTATTTGGAAAGGATTAGGAGCTATGGCTCTGCTATAAATAGTTACATTTGATGATATAACTCAAGAAATACATGAGCTCTAAAAACAGCTTTGAATTAGGAATAGGAGGAAAAAGAAAGGGTTAAACATTTTAGGAACTCAGAAAATTGGAAGGCACGGTGGCGCTCACTACTAGATATGAAATATAGAACTAAGGAAACTTTTGAACCTCAAAAACTTTAGAACTTGACCTTGAGGCAAAGAACAAATAAACACACACACACACACACACACACACACACACAACTAGGTTTAGGCCATGACTTTTAAAAAGTCAGCTGTATTCTTTCATGAAAAGTTCTTGTAATATTCAAGTAGAATTACATTTTACTAGGATTAAGAGACCTTTTTTTCTTTCAAATGGACTATGTACAGCTCAGTAGCTAAACCCTTATCCCATGTGGTCAGGGTAACTGGGCCTGATGTCTAACTCTGCTCCATGAAAAAAACACTATCTGTATTATCAGGCAAGCATGGAGACTGGAATTCATATACCCAGCACTCATGTAAATGTTGAGCGAGTATGGTGGCTCACCCGCAGTCCCAGCCCTTAGCCGGCTGGGACAGGGTATCCTTAGAGCAAACATGGGTTAGTAAAATTCTCAAATCATGGAGTTCTGGGTTCAAGTGGAAAACTTTGTCTCAATATATAAGGTAGAGAGCAATTAGGAAGACAACCAACATCAACCTCTGATTTCTACACACATTTTCCAACATATGCATGAGCACCGATACACACATGTACGTATGTATACAGATACACCACCTACATACACATATCTAAAAGGGAAAAGATAATAATTTAAAAATTGTCTCTAAAACTGCAGCAATTGAAAGGAGAAAAGGAACAATGATAGTGTGGAGAATACCTATATACTAACTAGTAAGTAAGAGTGGGAATAGGACAAAAATAGGCAGTACAAGATGAGCGATTAAAATTAGAGCAACTGAGAAAGACAAATATAAAGGAAGGAGACAAAGGGAGAAATTAGATCAGTTCCCACTGAAAGTAGAATGAGATGCACAAAGAGGTAAGGAATGTGATTCAAGAACCAGGAGCAAGCCCGCAAGAAGGTGAGGGAGGAGACTCAACTCCAGAACAACAGGTGTTCTATGGCAAAATGTATCAAAAAAATTAAAAAGGAAAAAAGAACAGGACAAAGCTAGTCCCTAACTTGAAGCTCGCTATTGAATGAAGTGTAATGATGAATACTATCAAGTTGACACAATCTGGAATCAATGAGGAGACATACTTCTGAGCATGCCTTTGAGGTTAGTTGACAGTACCACCACCATAGGCTAGAGCCCTGGACTAAATAAAAAGGAGAAAGCAGGATGAACACTAATACATCTCTCTCGCTCTTTCTGTCTCTCTGTTTCTCTCTGTCTCTTTGTCAGTCTTTCTGTCTCTGTCAGTCTCTCTGTCTTTCTGTCTCTGTCAGTCTCTGTGTGCATCTCTCTCCCTCCATGTATCTTTCTTTCTCTGTATCTGTCTCCCTCCTTCCTATCTATCTATCTATCCATCTATCTATCTATCTATCTATCTATCTATCTATCTCTTCTTTTCTAACTATAGACTCCATATGACCAGTTGCTTCATATCCCTGTTGCTGTACCTTATCTATCATGGTGGACTAACCTCAAATTGAAAAACAGAAGAAGCGTTTTCCTTCCTTAACTGTTTTTGTTAGGTAACCTGTTACAGTAGTAAAACACACACACACACACACACACACACACACACACACACACACACACACACACTAATATATAAGGGAAGCATAAATGTAAAGAAAAGAGAACTAGGCAGGATGCATTTTGTGGTCCATCAAGTGTGTGTGGATGCTGAGCCCTCTGTGTGGTTCCTTGAGTGGACAGAGATGCTAGTCTTGTCTGTACACAATCTACTCAGTCTATGGCAATCAGATTTCTGCCTTGTGGAACACTGCATGACCTAGTTTAGTGTTCCCTCTCTAACTAAAGGTATTCTATAGGCTCTATAGGTCCCAGAGTGCAGTGCTGTGACACCTGCCGTGCATTCCAGGAGTGGGCATGCTCCTGTTCATTTTTAAATTTGTAAGTGCTCTATTAATTGACCTGACCATCCAGTCTTTTAGTCTTTCTTTCTTTCTTTCTTTCTTTCTTTCTTTCTTTCTTTCTTTCTTTCTTTCTTTCTTTCTTTCTTTCTTTCTTTCTTTTATAATCTGGACATGATGAAGAAACAAATGTGAAGGTGGAAAAGAAACAACATAGTTTTCTTTTTTAAAAAAATGGAAAAAATTTAATAAGTTACTGTTCAAGAAGGAAGACACTGTCATGCCCCTTCTGAATTAAGCCCAGCTGTTGTGCCAGACAGACTTCAACTTCAAAAATTAGAGGCTTAAATAGAATTAACTTCAATGTTTTTTTGACTCGTATTAGGGGAAGGAAAAGGTGAATATTGAAAGTGCAATCAATATGACAAGATTGCTTTGACAATGATCCAAATAAATATGTCTCCTGGAGTTATGGAAGCATTGAAGTTTTACTAAAATATATAAAAGTCAGCTCTCTCTCTTTCTCTCTCTCTCTCTCTCTCTCCCCCTCCCTCCCTCCCTCTCTCTCTCTCTCTCTCTGTCTCTGTCTCTGTCTCTCTCTCTCTCTCTCTCTCACATACACACACACACACATGCACACACACACACATACACACACACAGAGAGAGAGAGAGAGAGAGAGAGAGAGAGAGGAGAGAAACCTAGTCAACATGCTAAGTCAGTGGAGCAGGCTCCCTATACATGAAATTTTCAGCAGTCAGTATTTAAGTAAGTATAGAGATCACAAAGGTGAAGGTGAGTCTGCATTGGCAAGACCTCATGATGGATCTTGAGGTCTGACTCTGGCCCTTCTGTTGCTACATAAAATAGCTATAATGCCAATTACGTTGAAATATATATTTCCAAACCACTATCAAAGATTTCAGCAGGGGATTTCCATCAGTGAAAAAAAAAAAAAAGCTGTTCTTTTCATGCTTTCATTTTCTCCAAGGAGACACCATGCAGACAAAGCCGTTTTATAACCTCAGTTTTGTAATCCTGTTTTGTAACTCTGTTTGGTGGGCTAAGAAATTAGGATGTTACAAGGTAGTACTTTCCAAAACAAACTTTAATTTGCTGAAATAACTAGCTGATCATGGGATTTGAGTGTTATTTACAGATAGCACATTCTAATTCCTTCCAACCTAATCCACTTTCCAGGGCATAAAGCCCTGCAAAATTTTCCTAAGGGGCATTGAATTTTTTCCCATTAACAATAGAAAGCCATAAAAGGTTTTTGAAATTAGTCTCCATATCACTTTGGAAGTTTTATGAACATGGGATTGAATGTTAGTGCAAAGCCTAGGCAAATTATGTAAGATAGTATCAGCTTACATAAACTAGGAAAGATAAAAAGAAAGAAATTTATTTTAAGTTCAAATTTAAAAGACCTGATAACTGACTAAAGGAGGGGCTATTTATTTAATTTATGGTATTATCAACTGCTGTGATGTTACAGAATTTACCAAATGCAAGTGACATTGGTTGACACACAAAAACATTTTTCTTCTGAGTAAGAAAAATCTAAAACCAGGGCCAAAAGACAAGCAGGCTAGAGGAGGTCTTTGATAGTTTTCTCTCATGGTTAAAAGAAAAGAATCTAAGCTCAAATTATGTTTTTAATCTTTTTAAAACATTTTATTGGTTCTTTGTGCATTTCATATCATGCACCCCACTCCCACTCATGTCCTCCTCCCCTCGTACCCGCCCTCCGTGCTTATAACCTTCCCGCCAATAGAGAGAAAATATTTTCTTGTGAAAGCTATAGTGTCTCACAGTGTGCCTCACTATATCCCTTTTCACCGCAATTCTCCGCTTGCAAATGTTCATTCCAGTGACTCCTAGGTCTAGTATGAGGCTGCTGGCTTCTAGTACTCTATTAAAACTAGAACTTCACTGGACTCTTCTTAAATATCCTGTTGTTACCCTGTGTCATGGAAATCCTCTAGTTTCGGATCTGTAGGACAGGTCCCATCATGCATTCCAGTGGTTCATGGATGGGGGGGGGGTAGATGTTGGGGTGAAACAATTCAAAGCCCTGGTTCTGAGCCTGAGAGGTGTCTGAGCTGGCCAGCCTGCCAGCTCTCCTGCTCTAACAGCCTTGAGGCTAGATTACCATTAACCCAAACAGTAGAAATGAAAAACTATGTATCACTAGAGAGCCCTGGTTATTTTTAAAAGACTCCTCAGGACCTCTGGGTTGGTAGTTCAGTTTGATGAAACAGACTAATGTACTGAGATGCAGTCACAATTAGGTGCTGAAGATATAAATGTATATAAGAACTATATATGGTTTTCATACATGGTATACTTCCCAATAGCATGATAACATGTTCAATTAGTCTACGGTACTACCAGTCATGATGATGATGTTCTACATGTTGTGAAACCCTTTTGCACATCTCTTTGACTGTATTTCCTATGATGAGTTACAACTGCATTTTCATGTGTTCACATCCTCCAAAGGATTATAAGATCCTAAGATTCAGGGTCTATGTCATAGCTATCTTTGCGTTCTCAAAGCCTAAGCAGTGCTTGGCAAATAGTAGAAGCTCAATAAATGAATAAATTCTGACTTGTTCTTTTAGTGAATCTATCTCTTCTCACTCTAACATCAAAAGGAAAAAGAACATCTTCTTATATCTCCAGTGGCATTTAATGATCATGAGCATCTGTTTGGGCTCTCCTATAGAAGTTAAGGGATACTTGAAACTTTGAAGGTTTATTCTAGATTATTATTCTGGGAATTAAGACATATTAATGTCACCTCTCTTAAAGATGAGGGAGAGTAAAATATTATGGAACTTGAAAGAAGAATATGTGGATGAAATGACAGGTCCACTATTTGCTGTGTAAAAATAGCAAACAACCCTCAGTTTTGATATTTAGGGATTGTGAGGGTGGGGAAATTGCAATGTTTTCATAATTATTGTGAGGATCCAGATAGGCAAAATATGATGTAAATTAAGTTGTTATGGAAATACTTGTTACCTAGCCTTATGTGGCAATGCCTCCAAGAAAACTTCCTAGTCTTAGACCAAAATAAAAATCAAATCAATTTGGTACATGTACAAGGTTAGACAGTCAAATTTTTCAATTCTGAAGAATTACAAAACAATATTTAATAATTCCAAGTGTTTTAAGCAAGAGTGCAACCCCAAATGAGTGAAATCATCCTAAGTTTGTAGAGGTTAAAGAGATATGTTTTACAAGTTCTTTTGGGCAGAGAGAATTTTATAGTTCAGTTGACAAAGAATGACTCTGAGTGGGAATGAGAATCTTAATCTTGTTTTGAAAATATCTATTATGTAATTATTGTGTAAATCTTTATATTCTTTTACATTAAGTGTAGCAAAAATAATTTCATAAATGATGCCTTCTGCAAATACATTTTGCAAAGGAAAATAACTAGATTTAGAAACTAGACTGAATTATTGACTCCCTTGTTGAACTAAATAATTCTACCTAAGTCATTTGGCAGAGTAAAAAATCAAGTCCTTAAACTTCACAGATGACTCTAAGTTCCTTTACCCAGTTCATCTTCTCCTAGTTTCTGAAGTATTAATTAAAAGTGTTTTGCCATTGATGAAAATTATACATGATAAACTTTTAAAGATTTAACTCCATAAACATAGAAACTGGGAGTTAGTCTGTTTACAACTTGAATTCTAAATAAAAGCTTCTATTACTGCTTCCCCTAAGATGACAAATAACTCTTTATAAATTTTATGAGATTTTCATATACTTGGTTATAATGAAAATAAAAGGCATTGATGATTAAATTAATGACTTTGAATTAAGTAAGCATTGAGTATGACACTTGTAGGTCAAGCATGATGTGAGGCACAAGTGAGGAAGTAGACACTTCCCTGTTCTTATGAGAGCAAGGAGACAGGGAATAACCAATTCATGAATATATAATTTCAAATGGAAAAAATAGTCTTAAATGCACAAAACATGAAGATGGGCATCTTAGGGAAATTAGCCTGGGACAGCACAGAGAACACTTGAAGTAATATGTGGCCTTTAAGTTAAAAGATAGGTAGGAGTTTATAAGCTAGAATAGACTACAAACGCAGGCCAAGAGGACCTTGTATAGAGCCTATGGTCAGAAGATAAGGGTTTGCTTAATAATCTTAAATAAGACTAGTCTGATTAAGACAGAGAGATAAAGAGCATGGGTGGAAGACTGATGAGAGACACATGACACTAGAGTACTTTGACACATGTTAGGCCATGTCAATAACTCTGATCTGTAACATTTTAAGGAAATGGAGTAATTCATTTATACATTCCACAGCAGTGTAGATTGATTACTGTTGCTATGCACTTTCCTAGGTGTTAGAATAGAGCAATGAATAAGAAAATAAAATGAATGACCAAATCTGTGTCCTTCCTGGCTATAGGATAAAAGAAGAGAATCTGCACTCTTCTTCAGAGAAGAGTACGTGAACTTGTACAGCAGTTTCCAAAAGAAATGGAAGTTTGAGTCTAGAACAATGCGAAAAGGAGGAAATGGAGGAAAATAAACAGAGCTATGTGTGTTAAGAGGTAAAATGGATAGGTATCAGTGATAGTTAAGGAACTGACTTATGAGAAAGGAGACATCATTCCTATTTCTGTGCTGATAAAGGTGACATTTATTGTAATGGGAAAGTCTAGAAAAGAAATGGGTTGCATTTGCTATTTCTTCTCTGTTAGAAGACAATGGGCTATGGCTATAAATACAATCAATGTTGAGTATATAGAATATAGACCTTCATGTAATATGCAAGTAGAAATAAAAGCAGATAGTTGGGTATTCAAATCTGGAACTCAAAGAAGTTTTTTTGGGTTTTTTTGTTTGTTTGTTTGTTTGTTTTTTTTGTTTTTTGGTTTGTTTTGTTTTGTTTTGTTTTGTTTTGTTTTTCGAGACAGGGTTTCTTTGTGTAGCCCCCTGGCTGTCCTGGAACTCTGTAGACCAGGCTGGCCTCAAACTCAGAAATCCGCCTGCCTCTGCCTCCCGAGTGCTGGGATTAAAGGCATGCGCCACCACTGCCCAGCTCAAAGAAGTCTTGAATAGGGAAATTGTGTATCATCAGATAATAAATAGAACTTGAGCTTACTAAATTATAGATTTCATGAAAACAAAGTCTGTGTCTTCTTTTGCTCACAATTGGAAATTTATAACTTAATCTTATACATTGAAGGTGCTCAGTATTTGTTAAATGGTGAAGATTTAACAAGGGAATTTAGAATCGTTTTAATAAGGAATATAAACTATCATTCTACTAACATATTTTGTGGGGTTTGTGCCCAAAATGGTAAACAAAAGCAAGATAACTCACTTAGGTAGTACAAAAACTAAGTGACCTGAGGCATAAATATAGTTTCCTGTGACTAGTGTGGGTTTTTCCTTTCAAATAATAGATTTCCAAATATGTAAATTTTATTAAGTAATAATACTTAATAAATACAATGATCAAAATGCATCGCATTGAAGCAAGTAAAGAGGAGAAGAATAAGAAGAGAAGGAAGAGAATGAGAAGGACTAAGAAGAGTAAAAGGAGGAGCAGGAGGAGGAAGAGGATGCTCTCGATGATACAGAATTGACCAGAGCAGAAGCTTCTGATAAACAACATGTTTTGTTCCCACTTTGCTGTTTTTGACATAAGTTTCTTTTGCCTGATCCAGGTTTGCTGGAAGTTTCTATGTAATTCATGTTGTTTAAAGGACTTAAACTAAAACCTGTCACCTTCATCAACCCCCAGTTCTTTATTACAGCAAATTGTTCCCTCGCTGTCCCTCAGTGAAAAACAAAGCTGCAGAATCTGGAAACCCTTTACCAAATGCTTTTATGTACAGAATCCTTTTGAGCCTAGGTTGGAAAGCCACACAAAAAGATGTGTGCTATATCATTTAGGTATTTAAAATCTAGCATTAACAATAGCATACATTCATCCCAACATATAACAAGGATACATACTCTACTATGTTCATAGCAGCCTTATTTACAATAGTCAGATGTCCTTCAACAGAGGAATGGATACAGAAAATGTGATATATTTACACAGTAGAGTACTACTCAGTTATTAAAAACAATGACTTCATGAAATTCGCAGACAAATAGATGGAACTTAAAAATACCATCCTCGCCGGGCAGTGGTGGCACATGCCTTTAATCCCAGCACTTGGGAGGCAGAGGCAGGTATATTTCTGAGTTCGAGGTCAGCCTGGTCTACAGAGTGAGTTCCAGGACAGCCAGGGTTACACAGAGAAACCCTGTCTCGAAAAAAAATAAAAACATCAAAAAATTTATATATATATATATATATAAACTCACAGACCACATGAAGCTCAAGAAGAAGAAAGACCAAAGTGTAAATGCTTCAATCCTACTTAGAAGGGGGGACAAAATAATCATAGGAGCTAGAGGATGGAAAGGACTTGGGAGGAAGAGAGAATAGGGAGAGAAAAATAAGGGGGGGGCAGGATCAGGTGTGTGAGGAGATGGGGAAGATGTACAGAGGGTTAGGAAATTGAACAGAGGTGTGTAGAAATGGGGTATGGGGAACTTAGGGTATCCACCAGAAAGCTCCAGATGCCAGGAAAGCAAGAGGCTCCCAGGACATTAGCTGAAATACCCAACAAAGGGGAGAGAGAACCTGTAGAGACCATATCCAGAGGTAAGGCACAGCCCCCCGGTTGAGGGATGGGGCCACCCACTCATCTCAAAATTTTGACCCAGAATTACTCCTGTCAAAAGGAAATACAGGGACAAAGAGTGGAGCAGAGACTGAAGGAAAGACCATCCAGAGACTGCCCCACCTGGGGATCCATCCCATATGCAGCCCCCAAACCCAGACACTATTGCTGATGCCAAAAAGTGCTTGTTGACAGGAGCCTGATATGGATGTCTCCTGAGAGGCTCTACAGATGTGGATGCTTGCAGCCAGCCATCAGACTGAGCACAGGGACCCCAATGGAGGAGTTAAGGGAGGACTGAAGGAGCTGAAAGGGTTTGCAACCCCATGGAAAGAACAATATTATCAACCAGATCCCCCAAAGCTCCCAGGGACTAAACCACCAACCAAAGAGTTTACATGCAGGGAATCATGGCTCCAGCTGCATATGTAGCAGAGGATGGCCTTATCTGGCATCAATGGGAGATAAGGCCCTTGGTCCTGTGAAGGCTTGATTTCCCAGAGTAGGGTAATGCTAGGGTAGTGAGGCAGGAGTGGGTGGGTGGGTGTGTGAGCACCCTCATAGAACTGGGGGAGTGGGGTGGGATGGGAGTTTTGGGAGGGAAAACCAGGAAAGGGGATAGATAACATTTGAAATGTAAATAAATAAGATAACCAATAAAAAAATTTTTAAAAACAATAGCATACTTTCAATACAATTTTTACTGTGTATTGTGTGTATGTATGTGTATAACTAATGCTGAGATATGACACTTCATACACTAATGTCTCTGTAGTTGAAATGTATCCTGTAATTCATGGCATCTTATTATAGTGTCCATCTAGGCAGCATGCATGATGTAGTTGCTGTTGTATGACTATGGAAAAGTTTGGTTGTTTTCCTCGTAATACGACCAGACAATTATAATCCTTTGATGCTTCAAGCAAAAAAATCATTTGAGAAGCATTTGATGGAGGAATTTAAGTTTATAACAGAAAACACTGTATGGACATTGTATGACAAAATCAAAACTTACAGAATGCCTAATACACATTAGGAGAAAATTCAGGAGACAATGGAATAACAAAATGTATCTATTTTCCTTTCCTTTTTTTTTTTTACATTTGTATCACCAGGTGGCATGAGAATAAAAACGAACATCAATAACTCTGAGCCAACACACAACACATAACTGCATAGAAAAGGACATTAAGACTCTAAGTGAATATAGGTTTAGGATTACATTAATAAATTTATTTCATTCATGCCTCCCATTTTATGTATGCTCATGGACAACAGATGATAAAAATACTATGTGCATAACTTTAAAGAAGCTCTTTCAAACAGTCCCAGTTGAAATTCCAGGTAATGAGATTTGTGCCATAGTTTAAATGTCAGGTTTCACTATTACAAAATATAAGCAATATGTATTATGTAATATGTCTCATACAATACATAAAATGGCACCTAACAATCAACATCATCATTGACTCAAGAAAACAATATAAATAAATGCTTCAAAACACCAATGGCCAGCACTACAAATAGACGGTCGGGCTCTTTACAATACCTACAACAGACTGAACAGTAACACCCAAAAGATGAACAAGGAGAAGACACAACTTTAATTCAAACTTAGTTCTTCTAAAAAATGAAGCAAAACCCCCAGAGAACATTGGAGTCAATGAGTTTTAGCACAGAGCTACTCCCAGAGCAACACTATAATAATCTGAATTTTTTCTGGTAATTTTCCAGTTACAATGAAGACATTTGTTCACATGAAATATAAGGACACTTACTTTAAGATCACTTCTTGACAAAAATTTATGTTTTAATCTCATAAAGTATAGGGTTAATTCACATGAGTTAGTCTTGAAAGAATTCTCCATAAACTTATTTCAGTACCCTTGACCCATCAGGGATGATTTTATGCTTGAAGATCATTATTTAATATAGTAAGTTATGTAATCTACAGAGTCTTTTTTTTTTTTTAACAACAAATAAATTTTATTATTTTTTTTAATTTTCATCAAAGACAAAATTAACCTTTATTTTCTTTTTTTTTTTATTTTTTATTTTTAAAATACATTTTCATACTGTTTATTAACATTTATAACATTGATATGGTTGCCTATATTACAATAATCATGTAACTATAAGAAGTGTTGCTAATATAGAGGATTCAGGTTAGATTCAGGTAGATCTTCAAAACATTAGCATTGCCAATGAATTTACTCAGTTTCAATGCTAGCTCTGATGTGAAATCA
>CM052722.1:4714192-4740267 GCA_028551405.1 Uromys caudimaculatus
CAAAGGTTCTGTAAAGGTCTCTCTTGATCCAGAAGTGGTGGTTTTGCCTGTGCTCAAAGGTGTGTCAGCACTTCTGGGATTCTCTGTTCACGTGGAGCCTTGTGGCCCAGGCCGAGGTCCCCAGGCACCGGTGTAAATCGGAAAGTTCACAGTTTTTCTGTCCACGGGTTCTCAGGCCCCGGATCCCTGCAGATCCGGGAGGGTCTGGGTGAGAGGTGCTGCTCCCCTCAACCCCACTCACGGTCCTTCCAAGTTCCCGTGAGATTTCCTTTCTACGGCGCTCCTTGGCTGCGGACTCCTGGTGTCACAGGCAGAGGTTTCTCCCTGCAAGTGAGATCGGGAAGTTTTGGAGTCTTTCTGTTCCCGGGTTCTCAGGCCCGGGATCCCGGCAGATCCGGGCGGGTCTGGGCGAGAGGCGCTGCCCCCCCCAACCCCACTCACGGGCCTTCCAAGTTCCTGTGAGGCTTCCTCTCCACGGCGCTCCTTGGCTGCGGACTCCTGGTGTCACCAATCTACAGAGTCTTAACGTATAAACTATAATAATCTCTTTTTGTATACATAAAACAAAAGTTGACAAAGCTTACCTTTCTGGATTGTTTAACTCCACTCTGTGTTCAGTATTCTAGTGTCCAAATTTAGAAAGGATGTGAGAACTATTAAGAGCTATTATATTTGAAGAACAATTAACCCAGGCAGTACACTATGGATGCTTCACATACTGTCCCATATAAGCATTGTAGCTTCCCTAGGAGATCGATGGCTACATTTTTGCTGGTTAGGGAAACATCCGTTTTCAGACTAATTTGTATAAGGCCTCCCTGGTGAACATCCACTACTACCACAAGATAAATTTCAATCTACATGGGAACTATAGCCACCAAGCAATTTTTTGTTGTTGTTTTTTCGAGACAGGGTCTCTCTGTGTCGCCCTGGCTATCCTGGAACTCTCTGTAGACTAGGCTGACCTCGAACTCAGAAATCCACCTGCCTCTGCCTCCCGAGTGCTGGGATTAAAGGCGTGCGCCACCACTGCCCCACATGCCACCAGGCAATTTTATCCTTCATCTTAGAGCCCAAAATCTACTTGTCTGAATGATAGTTTTCACTGAACTATGATTTTAAATTTAAAATTTTTTAAGTTTAACAAAAGTGGGTATTATAAACAGCAATTTCATGCTGATTCCTTCCAGAGGACACATTTGTCACTGAACACTTTAATATAATATCATACATGAATTCCTCTTCAGGATAGGCAATACAAATATTTGTTTTCAAATAATGTTAAACATATTTCTTCAATATATAAATTGATCTGTTTTCCCTTCTGATCAGACTGTCTAGTTTTTAGTAAAGTTTTCTTTTACAAAGCCCTGTAAGTTGTCATTGGATTAAAACAAGGAGTAAACATACATAGAGTTTTGACATTCTTGTTTATGTTTATGTTAACATCTTCCTATTTACCGGCAAACTAATTGACTTCTCTATTGAACAAATTTCTTCTTTCATAATTATATACACACACACACACACACACACACACACACACACACACACACACACACACTACTCTTCCCCTGCCTTCTTTTAAGTTCCTCATACTTCTGTCATTCTTGCTTCTTCCCCACAAAATTTTATCCCACAGTCACACCTCTCAGATTTTGTTTTGTAATTCAGTGAGTATAACTTGAGCCATCTGTGTGACTATGAGCTTGGAATTAGCTATTCATGGGAGCCTAGTAGACTTCCTTTGGGGGCATAACTGAAGACAATGACTAGAATCCATCAGTAGCCAAAATTTCAACAAAGAGAGATGAACCTATCCCTGTTCCATAATGACTATTGACTTACCCAATCTTGTCCTAGGGTCAGTGTAGGTAATCTTACCGGAGGACACCCCCCCCCCAGTGAACACATGGAGTCGGGGATTGATGCAAAATGCAAGAGGAATTTATTGATCCAGCATGCTGGGGTCATCCTGCACACCAAGGTGGGAGAATGACCATGCATAGCCTGTTCAGGGACCTTTTATATGGCTTTTAGAGCAGCAGCCATTAGGCACAATGTGATTGGCAGAACAGTGTGACTTTTAAAATGATTGTTCTTTAGGGAATGAGGTAGCAGGGGCTTAATCAGCCCCTCCCTTCCAGCCTACATGCTCTCTAACCTGTTTCTTCCAGGAGGGTAGGGGTTCCCATGTGCTTGGGGGCCCTGGTGGAATATCTCAAAGTTCCTGAGCTGACTTCTCATTCCCTCCTTTTTCTTGTGCATGCTTCAATCCTGAAGCTATTGTTGATAGCTATGCAGCTCATACTCCTGGTCCTCTGTATATAGTTGTTTGTATTTCTGCTTTAAGATCATTAGCTGTATTGTACCTATGCGTTCTTTAACAAAAGCAACCAAGTGGTTCAAGATGTAGGGGCCAAAAGTCAACAATAGCAGGAGGACAATTAAGGTCTTGACAAGGTAGATATGAGGGTAGTTAACTAAGAGAAGGAGTTAAACCAAGACTCGAACCAGTCCTGACTCTGTTTTCTCTCTCTCTTCCACTTGGCTAACTCTATTCTCACCTTGGCCATTGAATCTTTAACAGCCCCACAATGGTCTATATAAAAGCAACATTTTTCAGCTAAGGCAGCACATAGCCCTCCTTGCTGGAGGAAAAGTTAAATCTAATCTCCTCCTGTTCGTTTGCAATGGCTATATCATGCCCTGAAGACAGAATTTTACAGCCTTTCCACCTATCTTCCAGCTCTATTTTTTCTCCCTCTTCTATGATATTCCCTGAGCCTTAGAGGGAGTGCTGTGTATATCTTTAGAATTGAGCACTCACCAATCACTTACGCTCAGCACTTTGAGTAGCCACAAATCCCTTCATTCACAGGTGTCCATTGCAATGAGATGTTTCTCTGGATTAACAATGAAAATAGATTTTGTCTATGGGTGTAAACAAATATTCAGAAGGCAGTTTGGTTGGAATGTTTATTTAGGAAGACAACAGCAGTCTAATCCCTTCTAGGGCTACAAACTTTTACTGGCCATAGGATTTCAAGTGGATTTACCATACTAAGCACATATTCACTCCTGTGGAATAGGTTTCAAATCAATTTAAGAGCTTTTGGTTACACCATGACAATCATGACACTATTGTACTTTTGAGCACATCTTGCCAGGCAGGTTGGCACTGTAGTTCAGAAGGTTCGCAGACAGGTAAGATCAATCATGTCTTTTCTCCCCTGGCACCACAAATTGCAGCCTCTGGCATTATGTACACTAACTACCTAGAAAGAAACTTCCAACCCAGTTCCAGCTTGTTAGGACAAACAAATAAAACAAAAGTTCAAGGTCAAAATCTGGTAAATAGTGAGTTTCAGGGATACATTGTACTATGTCTTATAGAAAAATGAAAACAAAAAATTGAAATGAAACTAAAATTTATTCATAGACTTAATAATGCCCCAAATTTGATTCCAGCACCATGAAAAAAGCCTTATACTTTCTTTTACCCTGGGTGTGTTTCATTTAGTCAGGGCACTGGATCCCATTTACTCTTAGTGAATATAACTGAGATCAATAGGATTAAGCCTTTTAAAACAGTGTGTAAGAATAACATTGGGAAAGGACTTAAAATATATGACATCCTCATTCTTCTGAAGTTCCAAATGACTTGGACCCCTGTTGTCTGATATTCTGACACTTCTACTCGTGAGTCTGAGTCTCTCTCTCCATTGCCTTATCTCTCTTTAAAAACCACCAACAACAACAGCAAGATAATAATAATAATAAAAACAAAAGGAAGAAAACTTGCTTGTTTCTTGAACAGAATCATAATGCTTAATACATTAAAACACAGATCCTAGAGAAGAAGGGCAGATGGGGCAGGATGCAAAGTGAATAAGTAAAAAGAGGTTAAATTAAAACAGAGAGAGAGAGAGAGAGAGAGAGAGAGAGAGAGAGAGAGAGAGAGAGAATGAATGAGAGAGATCCTGCCATGGCTGTTACTAGAAGCCATGCACTAGAGGTTGAGCATAGAATGTATTTTGCTCTGACTTCAGCCCCACATTATCTGAGCCCCATAGGCATGTACTTTTCCTGGAAGCCTAGATGTCAGTTAGTGACATACTGCTGGCAGAGGACCTATGATGGCTAATCTTTATTGTCTACTTGACTGACTGAGACTCACCTAGGAACATAGAAGACCTCTGGGTACCTCTTCAAGGGCACCTCTAGAGATAATAAGACCTAGGACTCTGGCACAATAAATGCATTAATTTCTTGATAGCTTCATAATATGATGGCATTACCAGAACACAGAGACATAGTAAAAAGTAGGAAGTAGAGAGCCTAGTTGAAGTAAATAGGTCACTAAAGATGCTCTTGGGGGCTTGTGGGAAGTCTACATCGAATCTTAGTCCATCCCAGTACATACTTTCTTTGCTTCCTGGTTGACATGAAATAAAAATCTCTCCTCTACAGCCTGCTCCTGCAACCATGATGCCCAAGGGCATGAATGCAAGTAATCATAGACTGAGCACTCTGAAACTGCAAGCCAACATTGTTTCCTCCCTTAGGCTGTTTGTATCAGTCATTTTGTTCCAGCTATGCAAGTGTAACTAATCCAGCATCCTATTCAAAGAAGGCACTATTCTGAAAACTGCCTGGCAGTGTCACATGAAGGGTCACACCAAAGTGACATGCCTGGAAAGGTAAAAAAAAGAGACAAGATACACACTTAGACTATTTTCATCACAGCTACTAACATCCAGATATCCCTGGCTTCTTGTTTTATCATGCTACAGTACAATGTATTGGCCCTTCTATTCTGTTACTAAGAAAGGAAACAAAATCATCATGAAGCAACCCAGCCATTAACTGCTTGAATGGCTGCCCTCTTGGCATTCCTTTGCTCTCGTTGCTCATTTATTCTCTTTTTCATAATATCTAATTTGCTGATACTGTGGAGTCCACGATGTCCTTGAGAAAGGAGAAAACAAACCCAAGATATCTCTCTTGAAATAATTCTTTAAAATATTCAGCTGTATTCATTATTTCCAAGAAGGGACTGTCAAAATGATTCCTATGGGGGTGATTCTAGATATAATATGCATTTATTTTTTAAAGGTACTCATACAAAATAAAAAAAATTAAGTGTCATCTGGTATCATTGTCTGATTCTAATTTGCATGCATACTTCAGGAGACTCTAAGGGTAGACTGACAGGTCCTGGGACTCCAGGAGTACTGGAATTTCCAAGCCCCATAATCAAGACTGTGTAAAGGACTTTGAATCTTATGGTTGAGAGAGAGAGAGAGAGAGAGAGAGAGAGAGAGAACAGTCAATGAGTACTGCCTGCCTCAAACTGTATAAACCCATGTAGAGTAAAAGGAACCACACTGGAGTCTCCGTCACAGCAATGGATAGGGAAATGAATAACCAAACGCACAAGGGGAAATTGTATGGAAGAAGTGGGGAAAGGACTACAATTTAAGAATCTTACCAGCAGAGGTCACCTCCAAGGGAGAGAGCCAGTTGGACAAGATTAGTATATGGACATGTGAACCACATTATAGCTAGAAAATGTTGGTAGCATTAGCAATAGCAATGACTTTGTAAATTGAGATATTAGAGCTCAAAACTGTCTCTACCCCTTCTTTAAAATATAGTGCTGGGTTCGTGTTTACATATTCAATCTGCGTAACTTCTGAATAGTATATCCTTCAGCTTTTCATTGTTACCTCAGTCCCTATTTCCTGACCATTCAAATCCACAATTTCCTGAGCTTCAACAGCTCTTCTACTGAACATATCATGTGTTATTACACACACACACACACACACACACACACACACACACACACACACACACCACAAACATGCTGTCTTAGTTAGGAATTTTATTGCTGTGATAAACACCATGACCAAAGCAACTTTGGTGGGAAAGAGTTTATTTCATCTGACAGCTTAAAATCCATCATGTAGGGAACACAGGGCAGGAACTAGAGGCTGAAACTGATACAGAGGACATAGGGGAATGCTGCCTAACTAGTTTGCTCTTCATGGCTTGTTTATCTGCTTTCTTATACACTCCAGGACCACCTGCCTAGGCATAGAACAACAATAATGAGCTGGGCCCTCCCACATCAATCAGTGATTAAGAAAATGTCCTGTACTTGTTCACCAGCCTATCTTTCTTTTTTCTTTTGATAGGTTGTAGCCATGCCTGGCCTGAAATTCACTATATGTACCAGGTTGGTCTTGAACTCACAGAGATCTACCTGTCTCTTTTACTATGGCTAGTTGTGGTCAATCTTATTGAGGCATTTCTCAATTGTTCTTTCCTCTTCTCAGGTAATTATAGATTGTGTCAAGTTGACAAAAAACAACCAGGACACTTAACAAACAATGTATTATTATTTTTCAAATCTACACTTCTCATCTTCTAAAATTACTTAGAAGCCCCTTGAAGGCAAAAAAATGTAGGAATGCATTCCTTTTATTTTTTTCTCAGCACAGTATATAACACCTACTAGTGAATGAATGTAACTTAAGATGTGCAAGTGAACCACAAAAGTAGTAATACTATCTATACTTGAAATTTATAAAACAAATAATGTAAGATCATCATCTTGCATAATCTTTCCTGATTGAGGAAATATAAAGAGGATCTTAAACCTTCAGAGTGATTTGTTGAGTTGGGCCAGAACAATATTTAACACTCACTGAATTAAGTAAATTGAATTGACTTGAAAGTTCGATATTACCACCTAGACTTATCTTACAAACTCCCAGACGTGGCAGAAACTGATTTGACTTTTGAGGTTGTAATTGGGAACAAATTTGGTGGGGTATTTGTTCTGAATATCAGCAAGCTGCTACCAAAAGGGAAGCAATAAAAAATTAACTTACAGCCGGGCAGTGGTGATGCACGCCTTTAATCCCAGCACTTGGGAGGCAAAGGCAGGTGGATTTCTGAGTTCGAGGCCAGCCTGGTCTACAGAGTGAGTTCCAGGACAGCCAGGGCTACACAGAGAAACCCTGTCTCAAAAAAAATTATAAAAAAAAATTAACTTACAACAATATAAAAGAGAAGGCAAAGAAGAACACGTGTCTTTGGTTATAGCTTATTAAGTATGCCATCAGATGCAACAGAACTTTAGTGATGACAACCCACATGAACTACATACTCCAAATAGTATGGGTTACTAAGCAGTGGTCTAACACCCTAAAGAAATGGGGGTCCATTCAAAAACCTCAGAACCTAAGACAAATTTTATGATTTTGATCTGAAGTATCTCCCACAGACCCATTTGCACAAGATTGTGAGTCAAAGTTATGGTCTCATTGGGATATAATAGAAGCTTTGAGAAGTAGGTCCTAGTAGAAGTTATTATTTTACTTTCCAGCAGCCATGAGGCAACCACTTTTGTCCTACCAGATGCTTCCCACCACAATGCACTGCCTCATCACAAACCAAAAAATAATGGAGCCAAGAAATTTTGGACTGAAACCTTTGAAACTGCTAGCCAAATAAACCTTTCCTTCTTTGTGTGGTTCATCTTAGACACACTTTCTGTGTCTCAGAAAGCTAAGGAACACTACGTTTCTCAAAATGCCTTCTCCAGATTTTTTGGGTAGACCCTCTTAAAAGGAGGCATCTCAATCTCATTGTAGTAAATCAGAGTATCTGTGAGTAGAGTTTTGGAAACTGTACTTATTAACAGAGTATCTACCCCACAGGTCTTCAAACATCGCACATATCTAATAAGTCCCTAAAAGACTTATTTGAACAGATAACTAGTCCCCACCAGCAGAGGTTCTAATACTTAAGAGATAGATTTGCATTTCTTTTTTTAAAAATATTTATTTGTTTATGTATTTTGTTTATAGTATTCTGTCTGTGTGTATGCCTGCATGCCAGAAGAGGGTACCAGATCTCATTATAGATGGTTATGAGCTATCATGCGGTTGCTGGGAACTGAACTCAGAACCTCTGGAAAAGCAGCCAGAGCTATTAACCTCTGAACATCTCTCCAGCCCAGTATTTGCATTTCTTATAGACTTTGAGATGATACACTGGTGGAATAGGCACCGTGTTTTGAGGATCAAATAATGATAGTAGCGCTAGACATAATTTCAAGCAGTTTCTGCTTAGAGTGAGTCAGGAATTTGGACAGGAAGCAAGGTGGGATCTTTTGGTAAGAAAATAAGGACAAGACAATATGGATCAAGCTCAACTATGCAAACTAGACCTGAAACAAGATAGAACTCTTCAGAAAGTTTAGTAAAGTAAAAAGCCAAAGTAGGAGCTTCTGTGGACCTGGTCTTGTGAAGTTAGTAGCGAAAAAGGAAAGTCTGCAGCCATGCCAAGCAGGACTATCAGTAAAAAGAGGATGCAGAATTTGATCCCCATCTATGGAAAGCAGCAGGTTTCTAAAAGTGTAGTGCATGGCTAGAATGGAAAGACAAACAAACAAACCACCATAAGCAATGGTGATAAGCTAGAGCATCCAAACATCATTGATGCTGAATTGGGCTGAGAACACCGCATAATCAGCACAGAAAAGAGATGAGGCAACAGAACAAAGGGCTCAAATAAAATAAGATTCAGATAGGAAGTTCGAAGTTTCCAAGCACAACAGTGTTTCCAAACCCTCAATGCCTACAAAGCAGAGTAGATAAAAGGAGACCAAGAAAGAAAGGCCTTAAGGAAAAGGTTCCATTATGTCTTCTAGGAGTTCCTCACTAACGTAAATGCTTCTGTCCTATTTCTTAATCAG
The DNA here is from genome assembly GCA_028551405.1 of Uromys caudimaculatus. Taxonomy (NCBI): domain Eukaryota; kingdom Metazoa; phylum Chordata; class Mammalia; order Rodentia; family Muridae; genus Uromys; species Uromys caudimaculatus. The sequence continues at coordinate 4,722,966 of CM052722.1, forward strand.
TTCATCTAATTATGGATGCAATATACAAACATGCCCTTATAAACATTGCAAGCAACAAAAATATATCTGGGAAAAATACTCCAAGTTCCATTCTACTTGCTCATCCCTAATCGGGTGTTGATTTATTTAAATATACATGTTGGTACACACATTCTTCTGTTTTGTTTTGTTTTGTTTTGTTTTCCAAACAAAAATAAAATCATACTAAGTATATATTTTCAATCTATATATTTGTTTACTTTCTTTGCATGCTATTTCTGCATTCTCAACTGATGACACATCTTGGATACATTTCAAAATAAATACAGAATGCATTTTATTCTTCCAAATAGCTGGATGGTGGAATGTGCTTTTATTTAACCTTTCTCCTATTATTGGAAATTTAGGTGTTTTCCAGTTTTACCCATTACAAATAAATGTTATATAGGTTTTATATTCCTTATTTGAAAGGAAAGACCGTGGGAAGGGATAATTATTACTGAAGTCCTTTCAAAAACCTTATAATAAGCCTCTGGTTCAACAGTGGCATTAATGCTACGGAAGTAACAAACCATTTTCTCCCAGATCTAAGTCCAGCTCCATGAGATGGAGCACATTCCTAGCACTGTTGAAAAGCCCAAGAGCCTGTTACTAGATAAGTCATAGGCCCTAAAAAGGAATCCAATCCTGTTATTCTGCTAAATGGATATAGTATTAAAATGATTCCTAATGCATTATTCTGTGGAGAGCTTTTTGGGGCCACTTGCTTCTAGACACTTGGCAGGAATTTGACCTCAGACCAGGACAAAAGAAGTAAGCTCAAGGCAGGAATCTGACTTTGGGGAAATAGGCCCAGATTAAGAACATTTTGGAGGCTTGGGTGGCATTCCTTTTGTCTTTGTCATCCAGACTAGCCCCTAGAAAGGTGTTCACCAGAATTTGTTTATTGCCTTTCTTGTTTCTTGACCCAGAAATGATCTTATCATTTTGCATGTACTTAAAGTGGTATAAAAGCAGACTGGAAAAAATAAACCCACTTCAGCCTCAGAACTGGCTGGGGTCATGCTACAGTGATGTCTAATTGATGTCTTTTTTCCTTTTGATCCTCACTCCTGCCCTGAAAAACCTGTTGACTAACTGAGCTGGCTTGGCCGTTATTCCTACACGCATAGATCAGAGCACACCCCAGTCCTCACCAAAGAAGTTTCTCCTCTCAATAGATGACAATTAACACTAATCAGTGTGCAGAAAATAAAACAAACTGGAGTATTCCTTAAGTGGGACTTATTACTGCCCTCTGCCAAGGCTCAGAGATGGATCTTCACAGAAGATGAGGAAAAATATCTGCAAGAGCAAGAGGTGGTTAATAGCTTCAAAGAAACATTGCTTTTCAAACAAAACAGTGTAGATACAAATATGAATGCACAAATATTGTGACAGCATAGCCAGCATACAAAAGGCCTATGCAAGCTCTAGCAGCCAAATCCCCGCACAGCAAAGGAAAGGTAGACAGAAAAGTCCACCAGTGGCTGAGGAGTAATTGACATTCAGCAGCTTCTGGGAGAGGGAAAGTCAGATTTCCTTAACGCCCTGATGCCTGGTAGGTTGATCACATATCAGATATAGTCCTGACTACAAGACTAATTGGGTAACACAAACTCTACTCCATTGGAGAAAGAAGTAAAAAAAAAAAAAAAAAAAAAAAGAGCTCAAAGTTGGGTGAGAAACAATGGGAGTGTGAAGAGGGGGGTTATGTGAAACGTTCTGGGAGGGGGAGTGAATATGTTCAAAATATATTACATTAAATTCCTAAATAATTAGTAAAATACTATGTATTAATGTTTTGATGGCATACATGCCTATACATTATCTGTATGCCTGGTGGCCTAGAATGTCGGAAGAAGGAATTGAATCTCCTTGGAATAGGATTTTCAAACACTTGTGAGCAGCCATATGAGTCCTAGGCATTGGATCTAGAGTCTCTGTAGGAACAAGTGTTCTTAACCACTGAGCCATCTCTTCCGCTTGAAAACAAATACTTCTTGAGCTGATGAAGACCATGGACTCTTAAGAAGACTTTACATATAGCTTTTGTACTCAAAGATTCCTTCTTTCTCCGTGTGTGTGTGTGTGTGTGTGTGTGTGTGTGTGTGTGTGTGTGTGTGTGTGTGCACGTGTGCCCACATGTAATGGCCATGTGCACTTGCATGTACTGATGTGTGTTTGTATTTAGGTATATCGATTTGCATGCATAAGTGTGTATCCGTGCCAAAGACAAAGGTTGATTCTTAGTGTCCTCCTCAATGACTCTCCACCTTATCTTTTGAGACAAGGTCTCTCACGGAACCTGGTGCTCATCAATTGGCTAGACTGGATGGTTACTAAACTCTAGGAATTTCTTAGCCCTCCCCATAAGAGAATTACAGAAGTGAGTGACAACACTGTGTTTTGATTATGGGTACTGAGGACACAAATACCAGTTCAGCAAACACTTTACTGATTGAGCTCTCTCCCCAGTCCCAAACATTTCCTTCTATAAACTCCAGTGCATCAGCCTTACTGGCAAGACTGTGTCAATAGATACATATCTCTTGGTTTAGTTGCTAGTTTAATAGGCTGCACATACAAATTCCTCAAGAAGTTCAGACATTCTCAGAATGAACTATGTAATCAGCAGGGCCTGTTCTAGGAAACATTCCCCAGAAATTCCCAGAAACAGAACAAACTATAATGGGCTTCTAAAATGTCAAGTTTCATAAAATTCTTTGTGATATTTTATAACTTCTCCCACCATGGTTCTTAATTCTTCCTTCCACCTCACACTTTTCTAGTGCTTTGTTCCATCCACCAAAAAAAAAAAAAAAAAAAAAAAAAAAGCAGTAAGTTTTTGTAGCTAGAATATTGGTTTACTTTTACATAGCTGTGACCAAATGCTTGACAAAACAACTTGCCTTAGGATTTCTATTTCTGTGAAAATACAAAAATAAATAAATAAATAAAATAAAAAGTCCCAAAATCAAAATCAAAAACAAAAAAATTCCACCATGACCAAAATCAACTGGAGGGGAAAGGGGTCTATTTCAACTTGCATGTCCTAAACATACTCCATCATGAAGGGAATTCAGGGCAAGAGCTCAAGCAGGGTGGGAACCTGAAGGAAAGAACTGAAGCAGAGGCAATGGAGGAGCTCTGCTTACTGGCACGTTACACATAGTTTGCTTAGCCTACATTTTCCGTAGCACCTAGGACCACAGCTCTTGGGTGGCAATATCCACAGTGAGCTCAGCCCTCCCACATCAATCATTAATCAAGAAAATATCCCACAGGCTTTCCCACCAACCAATACAGTAGGGGCTTATTCTCAATTGAGATTCTCTCTTCCAAAATAGCTAGCTTGTGTTAAGTTGACATAAAATTAGCCAGCACTCAACTCAAAAGGAGAATTGTTTATTTTGTCTCATGGTTTCAGAGGTTTCAGTACATGGTCTCCTGGAACTTGAACTTGGCATAGTATCATGGTGGCTGGAGTGTATTACAAAGGACAGATTTTTGCTTTGAGGATCACCATGAGTAATAGAGAATGACAGGAAGCAACCAGGGGTAATATATTCCAAGGACCTGTACCCTAGTCACCAACTAGGTATGAGCCTCTGAGGGAAATTTCAATCCAAATCATAACAGCTTAAAGCAAAATTCTAGGAGATATTTTTCATAAATGTGACAATGGGGTGAATGGAACCAAGAGAGCTTCTTGAGGTCCCTACATGGGCAGCCAAGCTGTTTTATTTGGTAGTTTTACATGTGGTGGCTCTTTCCTCACACTCCTCATTAAGGCAGTGTTTGTTCTTGTTCTTTCACTGGAGTAAGAAGTCCAGAATTCCCTCATCTTCCACTCCCAGTTCAGCTAGCAGAATTCTGATTTCTCTTCATTATATCCTTGTTGTCAGAACACCATAGTCGTTCTCTCTAGCCTATTACAATTGCCTGCTATCTACTTGTAGGCGTATATTAATATTTCATGAAGAATTCTTTGAACCAAGTTTACCAAAAGAAATGAATCTTTATTCATGAGGATGTGTAATTGGAACATGAGACCCTCCAATTCTTTCTGGACTTAGAAAGCTATCAGAGGGAGGCAGTGTTCAGCCTTCAGTTCCCAACTTATAAATCCCTTTCATCTGGGTGTCGGGATGGCTGGTTCAGCTCTGCTCCTCCATTATAGTAGACACAGTGATAGATCAAGCATCAAGGTTTGTTTACTTGAGGTAAATGGCAGATCTTATCTAGAAAATGCTGTGGTCTGAGTTTCATTTATAAAGATGACACTATTGACTTGCCTGAAGGAGCACATGCACCTTAAGTTTTATGGGGCTTTTCCCCTATAATTTGGGGTGAAACATCTACAAACTCCTGTTGAGACTCCCATATTGTCAAAATACAACAAGATGGATGATTGGGGACACACAGAATCTATGTAGATCCACTTGGTTAAATCTTGCAGTTGCCAAGCCATATCCTAGTCCATGCTTGTAAATACTAACATGTATTGTGTTGCAGCACAGTTCTAGGTACTGAGATGTACCTTGTGATGAAGTTTGTGTTAAACATTTTAATCCTTATGAAATTCTAAGTGGTCAAATTTGGCTGGGGAACAATAGAGAGATTAATAGCTTGCCACATAGCTACTAAGCAGTAGAGTTGGAATTTGAATCAAAATGTGGTTTAGGTGACTAAAAGCAGACACTGGGATGAAATTCAAGTGGAACCTGTAAATTGAGAATATGGTACCATGAGAACCAAAAGGGAAGTAGGGAATGTAGCCATTAGCAGTTTCTATGGCTACATTAGAAGTATTTCAGGTGAGAATAGTTGTATTCAGGGTGACAAAGCCATAGATCAGGAGCACTTTTCAAGCTCCTTGGAGATGGTTCTCATTGCATCAGATGGCAATTAACACAGAGACCCCCCAACTGGTCAACATGTAGAGAATAAGAAGCTGTGGAGAGCTCAGCCCTAAATGGGACATACGTATCACAGTTTTCTCCTCAAGTTTCATAGATATATTCTGAAGATAGGAATAGAGAGATTTTAAGAGCCAGAGGTGCTTGACAACATCAAGAGAAGAGTATATTTTAGGCACAACAGAGCAGATGCACATATGAACCCATAGCAATTGTGACAATATACACAAGATCTGAACAAGCTCCAGCCAGTCAAAATCTCATGGAGGGGACACTTAAGATATTATATTTGGCAATATTTACTTCTGACTGTGTAGAATTCCTTTCTGTTCCAACTGTACCCAAAAATAAAAATCTTTCTCCCTAGAGAGAAAATTGGCTTTGTAAAGCAACAATTGGTAGAATACTGACATCCAACTGTCATCACCTTGTTTTCCAAAGGGTTTTACACACTTATTAGGTACATTTATCATTGATACAACAAAAGAACTGGTAAAAGCAATTGAAGGGAAGAAGGCTTTATCTTGGCTCACAGTTTCAGAGAGTCTAGTCTATCATGGGAAGAGAGGCATTCTAGAGCTTATGGTAATAACAGGAACATGCAGTAGTGGCTCTTCACATTACAGCAGATCAGGAAGCAGAGAGCAATGGCCAGAACCCATGGGAGGGCTTTACTTTCAAAGGCCCACCTATGGTGACCTAAAAGTTTCCACCTCCTAACTACTCCACAGTCTTCAAAATAGTGACACAAACTAGGGAACAAGTACTAAGACCTGAGCCTATGGGGCACATTTAAGAGTCAAACAATAATAAACACACATAAAATTTTACAGTATCCATTAAATCGTTTCATAAACAAAATTTGCTTGTGACAAACTTTGTTCACCTTTCTCCTTTGGGCTCCTTATCCCAACTTCTTACTGATTGTTTATTGAGTTTCCATCTAGCTTTGTGCCAACTTCTAATTAATACCATCCTATTAACTTCTAAACCTTAATAATGGCCTAATATATAGTCCTTCGCAAGGACTTTCAAAATTAAATATATGGCTACTTCTCCTATTCTAAAAATCAGCTGGACTTTCATATCTATTAGTTTTGAAGATATTCAGTCCTACAAAACCCAAGGCCAAATTAAGACTGACTAATAAGAGATCTCTGAAATTTCAGCTCAAGCACGAGCACACACACACACACACACACACACACACACACACACACACACACACACCAAGGAGGCAAAGGAACAAGGTTCTTTTATTCAAGAGCTGATAATAGAAGAAATAATTTCAATAATCCAGCACTTTCACCCTCAAGCTGCATAGAATCAAACATAGAGCCCTCAAAAATGAGGCTTTGCTTGTTTGTTTGTTTTTTAACCTCTTTTTACAGTTCTTTCCTAGATGCTGGTGGAAATGACATGAAGGATTAACTCTAGGCTGAAGTGTCCTTGTCTGGGAAGTTATTTATCAGCACATTACTCCACCTGGAGATCTAGCTCAGGAGTAGAACCCCTCCCATGCACAAGGCCCTAAATTCCACCTCTAGCACCCACAAAAGAAAACAAACAAGTAAATAATTCATCCTTCTACACAATTCAAAACCTTGGCTTTTGGGACATTGGCCCTATACAAATAGTATCTTGTTGTATTGATTAAGTTGTTTTAATAAAGTATGGTGCATGCCCATAGCATTTTCGCTATAGCAATGCTAAGTTGTCTCCAGATTTATTCTGAAATCAATGAAATTCAAATTGAAACAATAACTAATATTGAAGTCCACCCTGTTTGTCTTCAGGAAGAGTTCTCTTAGAACTGAATGACCCCAGCACAAAGAGATACAGGATTCTGACTAATTGCTGTAATTAAGACTGTTTCTCTACAAGAAACAAAACTGAAACCCAAGAACTAGTTAGTAGACATAAACAGTGTTAACTATTGGCTGTTGATCCAAACATGTTGCGCGAGCATCTGTTGATAGGTAACTAGGCCCTCAATCATAATTCCGTGCTAAGCTCGTTTGTGTGACAGAAGTTACCTGTACAAACTGACATCAGTGAGGAGGATACTTGTTTCTAGAGTTGATTTTATAAATTAAGGAAATTCTTACTGAATCTAAGATGGTTATCTAACATTCACAATATGTTTTTTTCCAAGCTTTGTCATTTAAGTATGCAAGTCCATATATCTTTAGAGTAATCTAAATTCTAGGTCATTGGTTTTCAAGCAGTATGAGATCCCTGGTGATTTAAAATACAGAATTCTAGTCCCTGCCTTTAGACAGACATGAATCTTCGGGGTACCATGGCAAGAGTCAGCACTCTAAAGTTTAACAGTCATTTGTATTGGTTTGCTTTCTAGCACTGTGATAAACACCATGACCAAAAGCAATTTGGGGAGGTCAAGGTTTGTTTCATCTTACAGATTCCAGTTCATCATAAAGGAAAGCCAGGGCAGGAACTCAAGGCAAGAACCTAGAGGTAGAAACTGAAGCAGACCGTACAAGAATGCTGCTTACTGATTTGCTCTCTATTCTTTACTCAGCTTTCTTTCCTTCTTTCTTTCTTTCTTTCTTTCTTTCTTCCTTCCTTCCTTCCTTCCTTTCCTTCTCCTTCTCCTTCTCCTTCTCCTTCTCCTTCTCCTCCTCCTCCTCCTCCTCCTCCTCCTCCTCCTCCTCCTCCTCCTCCCTCTCCTCCTCCTCTTCCTTCTCCTTCTCCTTCTCCTTCTTTTTCAAGACAGGGTTTCTCTGTGTAGCCCTGGCTGTCCTGGAACTCACTCTGTAGACCAGTCTAGCCTCGAACTCAGAAATCCACCTGCCTCTGCCTCCCAAGCGCTGGGATTAAAGGCGTGCACCACCACTGCCTGACTCGGCTTGCTTTCTTATACCAACCAGGACTACCTTCCAAAATGTAGTAATGCCCATAGTAGGCTGAGGTCTCACACATCAATCATTTATCAATAAAACACACCAAAGACTTGCCTATGGACAACTGAACTAAGCAGATCCCTCAATTAAGGATCTCTCTTCCCAGATCTTGTGTCAGAGTTACACAAACAAACTCATCACTACCACTGTTCCCGTCTCTGTATGTAATTGTGACCCCAGTGATCCTCAGACCATAATTTGAACACCATTACTCCAGGCACTTATTCCAGGTGCTAGGCACAATCAACAAAGTTAAATCCTACCACCGAAGAGACAAAGGGGCAAAGGGTTCAGACAGATAGGAGAGAGGTGGGGATGGGAAAAAGATGGGCCAGGGGAAGTGTTAACAAATGAAGTGTGCATGAAGCTACATGGAAACTTATGATCTTATAATCCAAGCGTAAATATTATAGAACAAGTGAAGCTAGTAGAACACATATGATAGAAAAAAGCAGAGAGAGAATGTTGCAAGGTAAAGGAAATGGGAATGGGAGGTGGGAGAAAGGAGAGTTCAGAGATAACCCTGTGCTACAGACATAGTGGGACCTTTTCTTTAAAAAGAAAGTAAGAAGAAAGCTTTTGCATGAGCTGTAGAAGCAAGCTCCAATATATGATATGACTGACAAATTGTAACAAGTCAAAATAGCCCTACTGGGTTTTGCAATATATACCCTTAGATCCAAAACTGAACATAAATACACAATGAAGAATAATGTTAGTCGTGTTAGTCCAATAGGGCCCGTAAAGTTTTCTTGGGCTCTGAGACTAGAAACAATTTTAACTCACAACTCACATTCTGTAAAGTAAAAGAACTAATATCACTCTGTATAAACTGGAGAAATAGAGCCAGGTTCATGAAAGAAGGTAAGGCATTGAGGAAATACTACCCCAGTGCCTGGAAAAAGGCTGAAACAACAGTTGTGTTGGGAGGTAATCAAAAAGCTATGAAGCCCAGTAAAGAGACCAGAGTCTGACTTAGCCTGGAACCCAGGAAGCAGGCTAAGCAGAAAGCAAACATGGGTCCTATTATTTGCCACAACTGCAACATCACCAGGACAAAAGTCATGAATTAATTCTGCACCCAGAGCCTGGGGTCCACATGAAAAGATGGAATGAACAAACAGTAAATGGTAGGATAAAGTACATAAAAATGTCATCAAACCAAAATTACATAATGCACAAAATTAGTTAGTGGTTAGAAAGCCAGCAATATTTTTTAAAAATCATAACATGAATTAGATCCAGCAGAAATGAAATTACTAAAACAGCCTGACCAATAACACAATGTAAGGATGCTCTAGATTTAAAGTGACAGTTTACACTATACATAGTAATATTAGAAACTAAATAGTAGACTAAAACAAGATTGAATAGACACATAAAGGAAAAGAAGAGAGAGGAATCTGAGGACTTAGGGTCAATTACCACAGACTGAGCTCTAAAGGTGAAGGACCACTGGAGTAATCTGGGGATTAGGAACACTGGGATCTGTGACTTAGAAACTACATTTGGGGAAAGAATAACCTTGAAGCTAAGACTGAAGAAGTTTAGAATCCTCAAATCCTAAGAGCTTTCTGAGAAACAGTAGAAATAAATACAAATCAGGACAGTGAGGTGGATATGCAGATAAAAGTGTTTGCTGCACAAGACTGATGACCTGACTCTACTGTGGGAGTGTAGAATCCATTCTTGAAAGTTTTCCACACATCCACATGTGTGTTGTTGTGGCTTGTGGCTTGCATGTGTGCTCTCTCTATCTCTCTGTCTCTCTCTCTGTCTCTCTCTCTCTCTCTCTCTCTCTCTCTCTCTCTCTCTCTCTCTCACACACACACACACACACACACACACACACACACATACACACACACAATCTTTTTCTCTCCCACAATAAGAATAAAATTTTCACAGTGTAAACAACATTTTTGTTTGTTCTATGGGACAGGATCTCTCTATGTAGCCATGGCTGGCCTGGAACTTGCTTTATAGAGCAGGTAGGCATCTAATTTGCAGAGATCTGCTTGCCTCTGCCTCCTGAGTGCTGGAATTAAATGCATGTGCCACCACACCTGGCTTTATTCTTTTTTTTTTTAAAGATTTATTTGGTTTCACTCTATATGTGTGAGTATTTTATCTATATGTCTGTCTGTGCAGCATGTATGCACTTTAAAGGGTGCCAGAAAAGAGTGTTCAATCCCCTGAAACTGGAGTCACTAACCACCATGTTCATGCTGGCAAGTAAACCTGAATCTCCTGGAAGAGTATCTAGTATAGTGCTCTTAATGACTGACTGAGCCCCTTCCCTTTCCTCCCTCCAGTCCATCCCATGACCCACCCACTTCTCAAATTCATGGCTTCTTATTCTTTAATAATGATTGTTACATATATGCTATCTGTTTAAGACCGACTTCTTAGAGTTGGGTAGTCTATCAAGGGGCTCATCCCTGAGAATTTCTCTATCCACACTAACATGTCAAGGGCTTTTGTCATTTTTAGGTATCATTTAGGCAAATTATATTGTTAAGGTTTCCTGGATACAACTTCCCTATCATATCTGGAAGATATCAACTCTCAGCAAATGTCCCACTCTGGTTAACTAGTTCTTATAATCTTTCCAACTCTGCTTCCAAAATATCCCTGAATCTTAGGTATAGGAGATATTATAATAGTATCAACTGAAGAGTAGGAATTCCACAGTCAGTTGATTTCTGAATTTTGACTAGTTGTTTCTTTCTGTAATGGTCTGTGTCTTCTGTAAAAAGAAGCTTTTTGGTGATGGGTTAGAACTTCTCCTATCTGTGGATTTAAGGGTACATGTTTAGAATGCAGCTAAAATTATACTGGTTTAGTGAAGGCATGAGTTATCCTCTAGGGTCTGTTACTTCACCAGCCATAGGTAGTAGGCAAGATTTACCAAACAAGGCATAATAAATTCCTCCCTATTGACCAGGTCTTAAGTCCAATTGGATAATTGTTGGTTATACCCAAGATTTAACTGCCACTGTCTGTTGTGATAAAATTAGTGAGTATTTATTGGGGGTTTCTATCCCACCTTGGATCATATAGTTTCCAGATAAAAGACACAAAATCTTTACATTTATAATAAGCCTTAATAGTATTAGGGCTGGGCCAAAATCTGCCCTCTAAGTAATTAGTATCTACTTCCTTATCAATAACCCTGAGTTATAACTTGCCATGTTCTGCCTGGGCTACTCTTACTCAATTGGCCAGCCCCCAAGATCATGTTTTAATGATTCACCAACCCCATGGCATCTTCTCCTCTCTCCACCTTCTCTCTCCTGTGATCTCTGCCTCAGATCCCAAAACTCCACCTACTTCTCTTCTGCCCAACTATAGGCTGTAGGCATCTTTATTCAACCAATAGATTTAAATTAAGGTGCAAGGTTAGATAGCATCACTTGGTATACTGAGGATCTCCTGGACCCTAGGGGCAACAAGACCTAGAGGGCCAGTATTTAACATTGCAATATATAGCAACAGACCAAACCTTAACAACTATCTCACATTTTGGGATATCTACCCATTCTGATAGTTGTTGTTTGCAGGAATTACAGTTGGCTAGGACTTTTCATTGTTTTTCACCCTTGCCAGTTTGCATACTTCCTACTGGTACTATAAGCTAAGTCCTCAGGGAGGAAGTTTCCAGGTCCATTCCAGTTTGATCCTTATAAGTTCTTTAAACAGTATGGTGTCTTTAGCAAAAGGGTCTTATCTTCAATTTCTGGGAGACAACCAAAGGTAATAGCAATATTCTGATTTGTTTTGGGGGTCTCTCAGCCTCTTCTGACCCACAACTCAAAGGAGGTTTACAGTGTCTGGCATTGGAATTTTCTTTTTGGTTTTGTTATTTGGTTGTTTGGTTTTGTTTTCTTTAATTTTTGTCTTTGTTTCATGTTCTGAGCTATGGCCCTTGAGGTACCATTTGTCCCTCCAAGTAGTATGTCTTTATTTAAACCATATAAACACATACACTTAACATCTGTGTCACTTATAAAAAAATATTTGATTCCCTATGGTTTTTTCAAGCATCCTTAGGGTTATTAATCCCACTTCATACTTAATAATAAATATTTTAAATGGCTATATGATTCTGTTTCTGTTATAAAATGAATACAAATTAATACATGAATACGCACAAAGGAAAATATGATAAAATGAGCTATCAGACAGTAAAAGAAAGAATGCCTAGCAAATAATAACTGATTTACAGAAGAATTCTTATCAACAGTAAATGTCAGCTGTCTTTGATAAACTAAATAAGAATAATAATAGACTTATAGAAGGATAATTATCAACAGTAAATGTCAACTGAAAATGATAAACCATATTTTAGAGTTCTGAGTAAAAACAAAGAAGCACCTTTAGAACTTTATACCTAGGTAAAATGAGGTAGAAGAAATGAATAAAGTTCAAATATAGAATGATTAAGAAACTTTACTTCCCATAGACACAAAGGTATTCATTAGAAAGAGACATAAATACTGAAAGGAATAATATGCTAGAAAAGAGCAATAAAACATAGAAGTATAATTTAATAATTTGTATGAAACTTATTTTTCTTACAAATGTTGAAAATGAATCTCTAAGGTGGAGCCTTTATGGGTAGTAAATAACCAAGTCACTGTGATATTAAAGAAAAGACCACAATTAGTAAAATTAGTTTTAAACATAGCAGAAAATGACATAGTTATTATATATGTGAAAATATTAAAGATATCTCAACAACAAGACTTCCTGAACAAGACTTGAACAGGAACTACAAGAACAGACATGATAACATGGAAGGAGGTAATTTCATGCTTCCCCAACCCTAGACAAAGTACTATAAGCAACTAAGGAATACTGAGAGTTAGAGAAATAGCCTTCTCTGGGGAAAGAGACCTCCACATAGTTATCTAATACCAAATGGTCAGCCTGGAAACAAACAAACAAAAAAACAAATAAATGTATATGGACTTAGAAAATTATGTTTATATGTGGAAATATTTTACATGTTTTGATTTTTTAAAAATAGTGCCAGAGGCCCTGAATTTGAAAGAGAGCAAGAAGGGGAAGAAATACATGAAAGGAAATCATTTGGATTCAAGAAAAGGAAAGTGGAAAATAATATAATTATATTTTAATTTCAAAAAATAAAAAAATTAAATTAAAGATAATTAGAAAGATAGGCTTAATGCTGAGTGTCCAAATGAGCAGAGGATAAATATAAACAAAGAAAATATACAAATGCATATGTTACTTTAACTTTATGCCAAATAGTGGAGAACAAAATTAAAGATTAACCCCAACTATTTGATATATGCATCAAGAATATTCAAAACGAAACCATAGGGGAAGTATAATAATAAAGATACAGAGCTAGATGTGGCAATCCATGCTTCTAAATTCAGTAAGTAGGCCACTGAAGCAAGAGTATCACAAGTTTGAGAGAAACTAAGGCTTCAGATCAACAGTCTCAAAAGACCAGTACCCTGATGTCACAAAAGCAAACATGAAGACTGATGGAATAAAATAAGAGAAATAATAAATCAGCTCAGATAGCTACAGTCGCCTGATTTTGATAAAATAGCCAAAAATAATGGCTCCTTCAATGAGTGGCTCTAGGAAAACAAGAATATTCACTTATAGAAGAATGAAAACAGATCCATATCTCTCACTGTATTCAAAAATTGATTCAAAATGGACCAAGGATTTTAATGTAAGATCTGAAACTGTTAAAGGAAAACTTGGGGGGGAAAACATATCAAGATGTAGGCTCAGGCAAGTAATTTCTGAAAAGAATTTTAATAGTTCAGAGAATAATACCAAGAACTGAGAAATAAGATTATATAAAATCATAAAGAAAACAATTACCTATAAAATGGGAGAAATTTTCCGTTAGCTACACATTTGACAGAGGAATATCTACAAATAATAAACTAAAAATGAAAACTACCTAAAAAGCAAACAAGATAATTATTAAATAAGTACAAACAGCAATAAAAAAGCATACAAACCATTCAATAGCTTAGCCATCAAGAAAATGGAAGTCAAAGCTACATTGGAATATCATCTTACCTCACTCAAAATGAATATAATTATGAAATCAAATAAGGGACTGGAACCAAGGCTCAGAGGTTTAGAGCAGTGGCTGATCTTCCTGATAACCCAGGTTTGATTCCTAGAACACACCTGGAAGCTCACAAAAGTCTGTACCTTTAGACCCAAGGGATACAATGCCCTTTCTGGCCTCCTTGGGCACTGCATGCAAGTGGTGCACAGACATGCATGCAAGCAAAACACCCATACATATGAAATAATATATTTTAAATTTAAAAGAAAGAAGATAATAAATGCTGGAGGTGATGCTAGAGATATCAAGAGATTAAAAGACATCCATGTTCATAGATTGGTAGAATTAATAATGTGAAAAATGACTAGCCTATCAAAAGTAGTCTACAAATTTAATGCAAACTCTGCCAAAATTCCAATGAATTGAATTGGTATCTTGTTTTAATTTACTTTTCTATAGTAATTAATGAAAACAAGTATATTTTCCTATATTTATCAGACACTCTAAACATTCCTACTCTGGATGTGTATGTGTGGGGGGGCATGTGTGTTTAAAGTAAAATTGAAACCATTTAGGAAAAAGAAGGGAACTAGTGGGAAAGGGAGAAATATAAATGACATATACATAGATGTTGAGTATCATCAAAATACATGATAAACTTAAGGGAAATGTCTAGATAAATTTCACTACTACATTCAATAAATACACATAAATAAAAACATAGCATTGACAAAACAAAATAAAAGATGAACATAAAAATACATTAATGACATGAGAAAAGATATTTAAAAAGAAGCACCAAGCACAGCCATTCTATTCACATTGACATAAAGCAAAATGGAGAGGATATTTAAAATAATTGTAAAGAATAAGTTAAAACATGGTTCTCAGAGTAAAGAAAAAATTGGTATCAAAGCATAGCCACCAATACCATGAATCATAGACTTAAATATCTCAAATAATACAATCTCTAAGCATGTAATGCAAAACTTATTACAAGAAAAAAGCTAAAAGCTTTCTATTATGAGGGCATTAAATATAGTTCTAAGTTGATATATCAAACAAATGAAAGATAGGAATATAGGAAGCTTATACATACACACTGTGTAGAGTATGTGTGTATGTGAGTTCATAAGTGTACGCCTCTCTCTCTCTCTCTCTCTCTCTCCCTCCCCTCCCCCCGTGTGTGTGTGTGTGTGTGTGTGTGTGTGTGTGTGTGTGTGTGTGTGTGTTTAAAGAGTGACAGAGACAGAGAAAGAATGAAAACAGCAAAGATTGGGGTTTTAAGCAAATCAGATCAGTTACCAGTTGACCACTGTGTCACAAATGATATCACCAAAGGTAAGAAGTATAGGTATGGGGCTGGAGAGATGGCTCAGCAGTTAAGAGCACTGACTGCTCTTCCAGAGGTCCTGAGTTCAATTTCCAGCAACCACATGGTAGCTCACAACCATCTGTACTGGGATCAATGCCCTCTTCTCGTGTGTCTGAAGAGAGCAACACTATACTCAGATAAATTAAATAAATACATCTTTTAAAAAAGGAAGTATAATATTCAACATATCACAGTTTTATCCAGAATACAATGAAATTCAAAATTAACAAAAAAGTACTAAAAGTAATGTTCTCTATATTTAGAGTCCTTTTAGACCCAGTTCCAAATGAAATTAAAACAGCTTTTCTTTTAGAATACTCAGAGAAATTTCTTTTTTGATGTAATGAGCAGCATTATTACTGCTGTGAAGGGACAGTCACCCTGGAAACTGAAAATGTTGTTTACTCAGAGTTATTTCTTTAAGAGCTTGTACAGAAAAACTAAAACAAACAGAAGTTTTCTATCTGTTACCACTGAGAATTACTAATAGATAAATTCTAATTTATGCTATTTTCAACAATATTTTATTTGATTCACCCATGGGTAAAAAAATTTTCTCAGTTCTAAAATGAAAATGTAACTGTAGATTCTTTTAAAGTATGTAGACTATTTTTAATCAAGAACTAGGATTTTTATTTAAAGACAAATCATAAATGAAATATAAAATGCTTAGGAATGAACTTCAAAAATATTTTTAAATGGTACTTTAAATTATACATTAAAATATTAAGTAGATTTAAAGTCAAACATTAACGTTAATGTTAATATTTATAGTAAAAAGTCACTGTGGGTAACTTAGTCATTGTTCTATTGCTGTGGAGAGACAGCATGACCATGGCAACTCTTATAAAGGAAAGCATTTAATTGGAGGTTTGGTTACAGAAGCAGACTCTTAGTCCATTATCACCATGGCAGGGGGCATGGCTTCAGGGAACATGACACTAGGCAGGCATGGTACTGGAGAAGTAGCTAATAGTTACATCCTAACCCATAGGCAGCGGGGTGGGGGGAGAGACTGACTGGATCTAGAATGTCCTTTTGAAACCTCCAAGCCCACACTCAGTTACATTCTTCCTCCAACAAGGTCATACCTTCTAATCCTTTTGAAATAGTACCTATGATGGTTTGAATGTGTTTGGCCCATGAGAAGTGGCACTATTAGGAGGTGTGGCCTTGTTGGATTAGGTGTGGCCTTGTTGAGGGAAGTGTGTCACTGTGTAGGTGGACATTGAGGTCTTCTAGTACTTATGCTCCATCCAATGTAGAAGAGAGGTCCTCCTCCTGGCTGCGTGCTGAAGATCGTCTCTGTCTCTCCCTGGCTGCCTTTGGATCAAGATATAGAACTCTCAGCTCCTCCAGCACCATGTCTGCCTACATGCTCATGCTTCCTGCCTTGATGATAATGGACGTAACCTCTGAAACCGCAAGCCAGCCCCAATTAAATGTGTTCTTTTTAAGAGTTGCCTTAGTCTCTTCACAGCAATGAAACCCTAACTGAGACAATGCAACTGGTAACTAAGCATTCAAATCTATGAGCCAATGGGGCCATTCTTATTCAAACCACCATAGATGGAAAAGTTAGAAAAGCACAAAATTAAGTTTAAAGTATGAGTAGAAAATAAATTATAGAAACCAAAGTGTGTGGGGGGGGAGCAGAACAATATAACTTTGAATGATGCTTAAAATAAGTAAGACAAAAATATCCCTAAAACTGATCAAGGAAAGAGAAAAAATATACACAACAATTTTCAGTAAATAAATGATATATAACTACTGGCACAAATTTTTAAAATAAGAGAATTCAGTGATCTATTTTATCCACATCATAATTAGAAATAGGGATGGGGACTGACCGCCAGCAGCTTCTGGCGACGGCCGGAAACCTCAGCTTGGGCCACAGGGCCCCACAGCTAATCAGCGCCGGGACAAAGATCCCTCGCCTGAGATTGCAAGACCCAGCAGAGGGCCAAAGACACGCCCCACAGCTCACCAG
>CM052722.1:4740767-4781998 GCA_028551405.1 Uromys caudimaculatus
AAAAAAAAAAAAAAAGAAATAGGGATGGGAACACCTACAGGAAAAGTGAGTAAGAAATCTCAATATTCAACAAATAAATGAAGAGATGCGGTTTCTTCTTAAGAAGCCACATGTGATGATTAATCTCAGCTGTTAAATTTCTGAGATCAAGAACCACCCAGGAGACAGGCCACTGGTCAGAACTCTGAGGGATTATCTTGATTATGTTAACTTAGGTAGGAAGACCTGCTTGTTCACTGTGAGTGATGCTATCCTCAGGGCAGTATTCTTGACTATCTAAAACATTAAAAAATAATCTGAGTGCCAGTATTCATTGTATTCTTCTTGTTGTTTGTGGGTATGGTATGTATAGCTGCATAACTTTGTCAGGGATTTTATCACAAGATCAAAAAAGTAACTAAGACACAAATACATGTCAATTAAATACAAAAATACATTTTCATATTTTGGCACATTTGCCTTCATTTCATTTCAGTCAGGTTCTGTTTACATAGAAACTGACTCTTTTTTATTGAAAATAGATATTTATCATATAATATATTCTGATTATGGTTTCTTCTCCCCCTACTCATTCCAGCTCCTCCCCACCCACCTCCCCTTCCATCCAGAGATCCTTTCTCTCTCTCCATACAAAGCAAAAAGGTTTCTAATAAATAATAAGATAAATCAAAATAAACAAATTAGAAGATGACAAAATACCATCTCCCACACCAGCCAAATTAAAAACACAATAAGGACAAAGACACATGGAAATCCCTTTTAAAAGAAAAACAACAACAAATTGGAACCCATAACATATATGTAAAGGATCTATAAAGTAGAACAAAAAGCAAGCCAAAAACAAAACAAAACAAGAAAATACTCTAACTCAACATTATGAGATAAAGAAACTCCGATGCCAGTTAATTCATTTTGTATTGACCATCTAACTGGGTATGGGGCCTACACTTAAGAGTGATTTGTTTTCCCAGTGAGATTTCCTAGGAGAAAATTATTTTATTTGCAAGTGGATATCAATTGGAGATAGCTTCTGGGTGAAGGATGAGGATGTGTGTCAACTTCTCTTTTCTGCTCTAGAACCCAATTTGGTACAGACCAGTAATCATCCTGTGCATACTGCCACGGTCTCTGAGTTCATACCTCTACCAACCCTGTTGCTTCTAGAAAGCCTTGTTTTGTTGGTGTTCTCTGTCTCCTATGACTCTTATGCTCTTTCTACCCATTCTTCTAAAGAAATCCCTGCTACTGATAGGAGGGATTTGATGGAGACATCCCACTTAGGGCTGAGTGTTCCAAGATCTCACACTCTCTGCACATTGTCTGGCTGCGGGTCTCTGTATTTGTTCCCATCTATTATAGGATGAAGCTTCTCTGATGATGGCTGAGCAATACATGATCTATATTTATAGCAAAATGTCATTACAAGTCATTTTATTGCTGTATTCATTTAGCAGAGCAGTAGTATTTTATTATTCCTTAGGTCTCTGGGCTATCTACTCTCAGACTCTTGGCCATCCAAGCAGTGTTTAGCATAGGTTCCATCTCATGGAATATGCCTTAATTCAAATCAGATTTAAGTTTGCTACTCCCACAAACGTTGTGCCATCATTGTTCTAGCAATTGCAGGAAGGTCACTCTTGTAGATTAAAAGGTTTGTAGCTGGGTTGGAGTTTTTTACCTTTATTCTTTGATAATATGCAGAAAATCTTCCAGTACATGAATATTTGTTGATAGGAGTGAAGGCTTTCTATGTGGTAGAATTAAGGTTAAGACAAGCCAGCCATAAACTAAGGGTATGCCCACAGATATGCATGCATGTACACACACATATACATGCGTGTGCACACACACACACACACACACACACACACACACACACATGCACACACAGAGAGAACACAAGCTTTAGACACTCAAATAACAGGATAGGTAGGAATTTAGGGTGCCTGACAAACATAGAAAAAGATACGCATTTTCATTAATTTCTAGGAAAAGGGAAAATTTCAAACGATATCATCCTGTGCACATATGTTAAAGAATATCATATAAAAGCAAGTGTCAGTTAAAATAAGGAGGAAGTATGATTCTTATAAATTAACAGTAGGTGCATAAATTGGTAGACTACATTTTCAGAGCAATTGTAGCAATGTCTAAAACATTGAAGATGCAGTATAGCACACAAATCAGCTATTGTGAAACATTTTAGAAACAACAATTTGTAATCTCTCATTATTCTGAGTCAGAAAATCAAACAGGGCTTAGCCAGGAAGTTTTGTGTTTCCTGTGGTAGCAGACACATTACACTCAGCTGCATTCAACTGGTAACTGAATGGACTGAAATGTTCAAGAAATCTTAACTCATTTATTCTGGTACCCTGCTGCTCCTTTTTGTGTTAATTTTCCTTAAGTGTCTACATGGGTATCGTGGACTTCTTTACAATGTGTTGGTCTCTGATACCTTATATCCATATTCAAAGTATTCCAGGGAGTTCAAAAAATATCGTAGTTAATCCAGACACAAAGAAAAGTCTACTATAAGGAACAGCGTATGAATTATAAAAACGAAAGTGATGACAAGGAAAGAAAATATGGACAACAGGGAAGCACCAGGGGCACATGTGAAGAAAATAGATTCTATGGACATATGAGGAGAAGATGGCCATCTAAAAACCACGGAAAGATGTCTCAAAAGGAATCCAACCCATCTATACCTTGACTTTGGATTTCTAGCCTCTAGAAGTGTGGAAAAATATATTTCTATTGTGTAGGCCATTGAGACTACCAAACTCCTATAGTACTCAACATATTACCTCAGTTAAGATTTGCATGTTTGATATGTATTTTTCCATCATTATACCCCATTGAAAAGGAATATCCTTTTATAATAAATGACTATATTTTAAACCATAAAAGCTTAAGAAACTTAAAAAGTAACTTCGCTCTAATATAATTCAAATACCATGCAATTCAGCAATTTAAACTACATGTTTTAGCAATTTTTAGTATTCTCACAGATGTGAGCAACCATCACCACATTCAATTTTAGAATCTTTCATCCAGTCAAAAAAGAAATCCATACCCTTTTGCTATCACCTCCTTAGCATCCTCAAATCCCTGTTTCTAAGCAATTATGAATCTGCTTTTTATAGAGTTGCCCATTGTGGATATTTTCTAAAAATGAAAAAAGTGTGCTACGCAGTGGTGGCGCATGCCTTTAAACCCAGCACTTGGGAGGCAGAGGCAGGTGGATTTATGAGTTCGAGGCCAGCCTGGTCTACAGAATTCATTCCAGGACAGCGATTAAACCCTGTCTCAAAAAACAAAAAAACAAAAAACAAAACAAAACAAAACAGACATAATATGTGATACTTTCTTTATGGATCAGAATGCTTTTAAGATTCAGTCATGTTTAATGTATATCAATACTTTGTTCCTTTCTATGGCTGAGTAATTTTACTTTGTCTGACATAGCACATGTCTTTATCCATTCAAAATGAGTTCATCCTAATAGGTGAACACATGAACAGGTTTTAATTTCAGACATTAGGAATAATTCTGTGTCCATATAAATGTTTTTCTCTGAACATATGTTTCATTTTCCTTAGCTATATACCTAGAAGCAGAATTGCTAGATCATATGGTAAGTCAACATTTAACCATTTAAGCAATTGCTAGACTTTTCTATTTCCAAAATGACTGAACAATCTATATTACAGACTTTCAATGCTCATTTGTTTGATTTTTCACAATTTTCAACTGCTTTCACTGTGGAGTAAGTGGGCAATGCTCATTACATATCACAAACAGGGTTTATTACAGGAGTGCTGGAAAAGTTTCCTTATTTTTAAAGGAAAAATCCATTAGTGTAATGATCTCACTCAATATAGGTTCAAATGTGTATTATTATCATAGATGTTAAATAACCATCTATGATCAAAAACCTTTCTTATAATAGCACCTGATAGGTAGCAGTCTTTCTTATCATGATGAAATAAAATTAAATGAAGCAGGCACCTTACTTAGTAAGAATTCTGTCACAAGCATCCCTACTACTGTTGAAAACAGTACTATAAACATCATGTTGGAAGGATTAGCCAATACAATTAGACAAAAAGCAAACTAAAGGAGCGAAAAGAATTTTGGAAGGAAAAGCATAACAGCGTGTTTTTGACGTAGTATGAAATAAGCAAGACACTGGGCAATGCACAATTTTAAAAGACAGTTGGAAAGATCTCTATAAATTAAGTACAGTAACCTCCAGTTGTATTAGTAAAATGGATTGATACGCAGTAGTATATACAATATATATAGTATGCATAGTAGGGTAACAAAATAGGTAAGAAAACAAGAAGAATGAAAATATGTATACAAAAACAATCACTGGGAAGGTAAATTAAGATGTTCAAAAGGGCAGATTTCTCTGCATATTTTCTTATATAGGGTTTGATAAATAAACTGTGTGCTTTACTGTACTCAAAAACTGAAGAAATCTCTCTAATGGAAAGAAGCAATTGTAGCTGTGTGTAAAGGTAGTAGAAAAAGAAGAGAATTTTTTCAAGTCATCATGAACAGTGTGTTCTCGTTATAAATCTTTACTGTGAAGTAAAAAGAACAAAAAGGATTGCACAAAGATGATAATCTGTACTTAGTAGCAACAGTGATACAGTGACATTGAGATAAGGGGTCAATATTATTAGAAAAGAAACCATATTCCTGGTATAAGGGAAAGCAAAGTCAAAAAAATAAAATTAAATTAAAAAAATAAAAATAAAAAACCAAATAACAACAACAACAAAAACAGAGAAGTTAAGTAAAAACTTTGTATTGCTAAGTTTGAACTGAAATTTTCACCATGGATTTGTAAGACTCAGCTAATCAAAAGGGCAAGAAGTGATCAGACAATCATCAGCAGAAGGGTGCTTACTTCCAGGTTCGTAACAGGGCAACTACAAGGTTACTCTGGTTCATTGTATGCCAGAATTCAAGCATACTGCCAAAGAAAATCAAGGACAAGCACATTCAGGACTGTTCCCACTAACCAAATGTGACAGGCCTTAAGCATCAGAGGTGATGATGGCAAGCAATGGCAATACAGTGACCAAAGACTCATGAATAGTGGATGGGCTTGGCTTTAGCTGGCAGTGTCCTATTCATGGGCTGCTGTCAATGAAATTGCAACTGCCAGTACCTGTATTTCTTTCCATGAGGATTTTCTCTAGAAAGTGTGGCCATTTTTTTTGTTTGTTTTTGTTTTTGTTTTTGTTTTTGTTTGTTTTTTGTTTTTTGTTTTTTTGCCTGCCCACAGGGTCCAGCTGATAATGCATTGATAATGACAGGAATTAACACTCCCTAGGAGTTGTCCTTGAAGAATGACTGACAAGTTGGTGGATAAAGAATTCTCAAACAGGGTACTCTGAGAATTGGCTAAAGCATAGCATTAAAAATAATCACTCTAAGGAAGAAACCAGAGTTCAGCAAATGATCTTCTTTGCAACAAAACAACTGCTATATGGGCATTCACTATTACAATTAGAAAATGACCAGTTTATAGCCACTAGTGACATTGTTGACCCAGATATCAATCTATATTAAAATCTTTAGATAACAAGTTAATGGGGAAGAGAAAGTCTTTCTAAATTTTATAAGATACATGCAATAAGAGACGATGCTAAATAAAACCATGAGAGAAAATTGTAAGAAATCCAAATTATGAAGCAGACCACTAAATAACTATCCTGAAAACAATTTTCTTGGGTGCAGCTATGATACGGGAAGTTATCTAGCAGAAACCCTTATACTTAAGAGGTATATGTGCAAGTATTTAGGTGTGAAATTTTATGCTGAGTGTTTCAACTTGGACTGCAGACGTGCATGTAAGGAGGGGAGAAAGCTAATAACGAATGGAAGAAATAAGGGAATGAGAACGAAAATGACTGTTGGAAACATACTGGGTAGACTGGCATTCATTGTTTTAAGCTAATTTTTGTTTGTTTAAAATGTTCAGTATAAAAAAATGAAAGCAAAATGTACATTTGAGGTAAAGATGGCAAGATATCAATATTTTTTTAAACAGATGGCGGGGACATGCCTGTTTATTATGCTGTTCTCTATATTTCTTTTATGTTCGAAATGTTTCATAATATAAGTTCATAAATTACCCAAACAAAACAAAACACTAAAGAAATGAATTGAAGCATATGAGTTGAAAGAAAGGAAAAATGCATTTCAGGTGCAGGGAACATAATGTGACCACAGCCTGAAAGAACATCTCTTCCCTTCAGCATTGCCAACCTCATTATTCAGTAAATCTTTAAGTATTGGTTAGTAGGCGGGCCATGCAGGACCTTGAAGGATATGCAAACAACTTAGAATTTCATAAGGGAATTAAGCAAGCACTATGAAAGGCCTTTAAGGTGAGGAGAAAAAGGCTAAAAAGGCATAGGCTAGGAATAAGAACTTGGTAGTATATGAGAAGGCGAGGGGTGTAGAGATTCACACTCAATGCCTGCTTGATCCAATGAGAAAGAACAAGGTTTTGAAGGCTAAAATTATTTTCAAGAATTTCCCATCCAGCATTATAGCTCATACTGCATAGTAATAAAAAGAACTCAGAGACACTGACTTGGGACTAATAAGCAACCTAATGCTTTCTAAATTCATCAAATGAATGCATAGCTTACAACAGATGCATATTTATAAAACCTGTGTGGGAAGTATCTTGTCTGATAAAAAGAATCATTTCAGCCAACAGGAGGTATTTTCAGTTGTGCTGGTTTATTTATTGAGATTTCTCTTTCCCCAAGCCAGACACGTTCTAATAATGCTAGCACTGGAGGGGTAAGCTGCTATGCTGTGAGCAGAGTCATGGAAAGAGCCATCTGGCCAGAAGCCATGGGAGCCTCTAGAAGCTAAGCTATGAAAGTAGATGGAGTACATGTGTATCTGCACTGTGCCTACATTCCTTCACATTTTAGTCATGTTCTTTCAGTAGATTATATGTCTCTCCCTTGCTTTATTATTTGAGTACTACTTTTACTAAACTGATGACAGAATAAGGGCTGGCATGGGGAACGAAGTCCTGCTCAAGTCCATGAGACTTTGCATGAATTGAGGAGCGTTTTCTTGAACAAATTTTCAGCTTTATTAAGATATAATTGGGAAAAATATATAGTCTTCAACTTACAATGGTTCAACTTGACAATGCTATGAAATGTGATATGCACTCAGTAGCAACCATGCTCCAAATTGTGAGTTGTTTTCTCCTTCTGGATTAACAATCCATAGTAAAAATCTCTTCTGTGATGCTGATACATTAGATGCATTCAATATATTTTGTATTGGGGATATTTTCCATGCATGGTGGGTTGTTTGGGATGTAACTCCATCCTAAGTCAAGGAAACTCTTGGACATATGCATACACTGAATTAATCATTTCAGCCAAGCTAATTGGCATCTACATCAGCTCACTAAGTCAGCATTTTATTTATTTTAGTGAGGTGGATGTGAGTAGATGTGGGAACTAAAAATCTACCATTTAGCAGCTTTAAGTATACAGTACAATATTATAAACTACAGTCATCAAGTTATAAAGTAGATATTCAGAGCTTATCTTGTGAAACTGAAACTTTATACTCTTTGACCAAAATCTCCTCCATATAACCTATTAAATCAATACATTGTAGCAGACAAGGTTTAAGGTGGTTTCATAATCTCTGGTTTCTGGAATTCATATCTTTGTGAAATACCCTCTGCTTGATTATGCACAAGAACTATGACTCGTTTCTAACCTAGAGACTATGAAAGAGTCAAGGTAAAGACAACGTATAGTCACAACCATTACGTGACTCCATCTTGGGATTATGGAGATGACTCAATTTGTTTATTGCCCATTGTGAAAGCAGAGGATCTACTTTTGAATCTCCAGCACCCATGTAAAAGCTGAGCTTGGTAACAAACATGTAACTCCAAAAATGGAGAACAAAAGCAGAAGTATCCCTGGAACTCATTGGCCAGCCAACCTAGTTAAATCAATGAGCTCCAGTAAAACCCTGTCTCAAAAAAAATAAGTTGGAACGTGTTCAAGGAAGAAAGGAAGACACCTAATCTCTGTCCTCCCGACCCCATACTCACAATTTCATCTTAATAGCATTTGCTGGATTCAGTGAGATAAACAGTAATCTTGTGAGAATACTTACAGAAAGGTCACATGGACAGGAACTTTAAAGACTCTAAAAGCATCTAACAATTG
Source organism: Uromys caudimaculatus (assembly GCA_028551405.1). Classification (NCBI taxonomy): domain Eukaryota; kingdom Metazoa; phylum Chordata; class Mammalia; order Rodentia; family Muridae; genus Uromys; species Uromys caudimaculatus. The sequence goes on from CM052722.1 coordinate 4,749,017, forward strand.
TCAGCAAGAATTCAAAGCCTTGATCTTATAACCACGATGTCTTAATTCGGGTTCTATTGGTGTGAAGAGACACCACGAGCATGGCAACACTTACAAAGGAAAACATTTCATTGGAGCTGGCTTACATTTCAAAGGTTTAGTCCATTATCATCATAAAGGGAAATGTGGCACTGCAGGCAGACATGGTGGGAAGAGTTGTACATCTTGATTCACAGACATACTGTACATAGCTTGAGCATATATGACCTTAAAGCCCACTTCCACAGTGACACACTTCCTCCAACAAGGCCACACCTACTCCAACAAGCCATACCTCCTAATAGTGTCACTCACTATGGGTCAAGCATTTAAACACAGAAGTCTATGGGACCCACCCTTATTCAAACAAATGAAGAAATTAATTTGGTGATGACAAGAACTTAGTGGCAGAACTGTCATCAGTTGATGTAACCTTAATTTTCTAAAAAGCTATTTTTAATGACAGTTCTTAAATGCTTAAACCTGCCTTTTAGCCCACTACCCACCAGAGATATGGAAAAGAAAGGATACAGGGAAAGTAGACCTGTTGAGAAATGGTTCTTCAGAGCAAATTCTATCTGTGTTGTCAGGAAATCAGTAGGTCAGTTCACAGGAGTCAGCAGCCACAGCTCAGTCCACTCGAAAACACCTCACAGATATACCAGCAGTCCAGTTCAGTAGAGTCAGGATAGCAAACAGGAATCAGCAGCGGTGGCACTGCCTAGAAGAGACAGCCAGGCCTCAGCCTCAGCACAAGTCAGCAGGAGGGACCAGGAGGAAAGAATGCCAGGAGAAGTTCTCAGCTGTGCCTCTCTCAGGGAAGCGAAGATCAAGGAAGACCGGAGACCCACAAGCGTTGCACAGCCAAGCTCAGACTCCATCACTGTCTTTGGAGTCCCTTTCACACGCTCTCCAAGCATCATGTGTCTTCCACTGGTCTTCCACGGGTCTTGCTTCAGCATGTGTCTTGTCTCAGTATGTGAGTCTGTTTCAGCTGATCTCACTCTGCCAATCAGCCCGAGTCTGAGGAAGCAGCAAGAAACTGCAACACACCAACTGAAGTTTTTTGGTACATTTCTCTCTATGGAGTCCCAACAAATGTTACTCAACTATGAATGTAAGGCAGACCACACGTGCGTTGTTAGGGAAGAACCCTTGTCGTTCGCGAAGAATCCTTCATCACGTGTCCTTTCATGTGTTTATTATAGCAGAACATCCTTTCATTTGTGTCCTCTTTCACCTGTATCCACTTCAGGAAAACACTTCTTCACATGCTTGCCTTAACAAAATACCATCCAAAACAGACTTTCCAAAGAACCCTTAAGTTTCCACTTCAAGTTGAGCATTTAGCTCTGGTTAACATAGGAACTTCAGTATGGTAGAAAACCCTGATAACCCATGTCCAGATTCCTGTGAACTAATAAACACATGTTGTATGCCCGAAGTTTATGATAATTTGGTACAGAACTATTGGATACACAGCAACTAATTGAGGCAATAAGCTCAGAGTGTAGAAGTAAATCCTGGTACCAGGTACTCACAGTGCAGTCAGAAGGTAGCATAGACAAGTGTGTGTGTGTGTGTGTGTGTGTGTGTGTGTGTGTGTGTGTGTGTGTGTGTGTGTGTGTGTAAATGTTAAACTATGGGTCTACGGATTGGAAGAACTTGCTCTTACCGTTTCAAGACCTGACCTAGAGGGATGTGATATCTTCACTCCCTTCCAATACTTTCACATCAGTTAAACTATATATGATGCACGCCCACCCACATGTGATAGCTGTGTTGAGTACACACTACTCTCTGAACCATCTAATGTGGAGACTAGGGGGATGACAGTGTGATAAGGAGAAGTATCCAGGCAAGAATTTTGAAATCACATTGAAAATCAAATCACAAGACCATACTGCCTACTTCAAAGGGACAAACATTTAAAAAGTCATGATGTCAGTAAATGAATACCTAGTCTGCTCTAAATCATGCTTTAATTACTGGTAATGATTTACATGTACTTTTGATACCATCCTCTCAGTGGTGTGTTGCTTATTTGTCATTGCCAACATGGGAGCAACACACTTTATGTGATTGAGAGAGCTTTTATTAATTCGATGAAAAAAAATGTTTCTAAGTGGCCTTGTGAATTAGCCACCCACTTTGGTTATGCTTAAAAGTGTTCCATTGTTTTGATATTGCAAACATTTGATGCCACATCAGCCAAACTGGGGCTAAAAAAAAAAAGCTTATTATGGTTGATTGTGACTATGTAAAATACACTAAAAAGGAAATAATGCTTCCTATGAAACATTTCTAGAATTCACTTAGAGCCCGAGGGACATACTTCCAAGTAGAATCATACTAAATTGAACAAATCATAATTATTGGACACATTTTTACCTACCTAGTAATTCCCAAGATTATTTTTCTCCTATTGCCACCAGATAACCTAAAGATATGCATGCTAAGAATCAATTATTCCTAGCCACAGCCTTCCCCAAATAAAGCAAGATCAAGCAAATTTGTAGAGCACAGTTCTCTTTTCTCTGCCTGAGTTTTAAGCTTCTCTCCTATTGTGCTATCAAGATCCTCCAGTCCAGTGAGGAATAAAGGAGCAAACTGGCTTGTCTTAGTCCCAGTCACAAAGCATACGCTTCCAATGTTTATCAATTGTAGTTTTCATTATCATTTATTTTTTCAGTTGATAATTTATATCTGTTCCATTTTGTTAACTTTGTGTTTCGTGGAGCTTTCATACCCATTGATGGCTATAGAATTTTTCAACAAGGCTTTTCAGCTGCTGCAGAGGTGCTCATACAATCTGTCAAAGCTTAGTCCTGTCATTGCAGTGAAACACATTGAACAATTCTATTATTAAGGCTACCCAGTTTTTCTACAAACTCAAAGTATTTGTTTATTATTGCTATAAATGGCTATTATACTGCAAGAGTTTTCACATGTATTCTTCAGTGATAGTGACTTGAGTTATTGCTTCTTATCATATAGATTAGATTTTCAGTATTTATGGTTATGTCGCTTTCTTTCTTTCTTTTTCTTTTCTTTTCTTTTTCTTTTTTGATTTTTTGAGACAGGGTTTCTCTGTGTAGCCCTGGCTGTCCTGGAACTCACTCTGTAGAACAGGCTGGCCTTGAACTCAGAAATCCACCTGCCTCTGCCTCCCAAGTGCTGGGATTAAAGGCGTGCGCCACCACTGCCCAGCTGGTTATGTCGATTTCTAAAAGTACAGAGTATTCCATTTTTCTCCATGTTTTGTATATCTACCTGCCAAATTGACACTCTATTCTTCTTTAGTGTTTGGTAGAATTTATTAGTAAAATAACTAGGGGATTTTCTTTATAAAAGACCTTATAAATTCCTTTTTAAAATCCAATTTGATTTTCTGAGGTAAGGTCTTACTCTGTAGCACAGTCTGGCCTAGAACTCTTTATGTAGCTCAAGCTGGCTCCAAACTTGTAATCTTGCCTCGGCCTCCTAAGAGGCTTTGTGTTTTTTACATTTTTTATTTCTTACTGTGTCACATCTCTAATACAGTTTTCACATAACTTTGTCTCCTTTATTTAAGTAGTTAAGTTTATTGGCATTGGGTTGTAAGTAATTGTCTCTTAGTACATTTTTCTACTGTTTCTGATACAACTTTTTGGCTTGTTCTTTCTTCCTAGTGTACCTTTTTCTCTTCTGTTTGTTGAGACTGATGTTTCTATGAAGCCCTGACTGGCCTGAACTCACTATGTACCCAAGCTGGCCTCAAACTCACCTGCCACTGCCCCAGGTGCTAGGATTAGAGGTGTATGCCACTGTGCTAACCTGCTGTATTTTGTTGTTGCTATTGTTTTCTTACCTCCCCACGCCCTATTTCTCCTTTTGACACAGCTTAGCCTGTAGCCTGTGCTCTGGCCTTGAACTGGCAGTCCTCTTACTGCAGCCGCTGTAGCCTTGGAATCTTTTTTTTTTTTTTTCTAGCCAGTATTGTCTTTCTAATTGCTTGAGAAGAATGCTTAGGCTTATTGATTTTTCACCTTTTCTTTTACAGCATGTGATTTGAAACACAAAGCCTCCCACTGAAAGCCAGCTAGAAGCAGAGGCCCTCATTCATTCTGACAGCCTGGAAGGAAATGAGTGCTGCCAACAACCACAGGAGCCTGAGAACATACTCTTTAATATATCTCCACATGAGAACCAACTTCCGGTCACCACCTTGCTTGCAGCCTTACAGAGGACCCATCAAACACATTCCCAGGATCCTGGGCCACAGAAACTATGAAATAATAAATATGGATCATAGGAAGATTTCTGGTAATATTGTTATACTGCAGTACTGAAAAAAATGATCACTGGCTTTAAAAGTCTAGGATAATGCTTCCTTTCTTTGAACATTTTAAAGTTATCATTTGTGCTTGTAACGCTATAGCTGGCAAGCCTGTTGCCATTCTATCTGCTTTTTCTTTGAAAAATAGTTGGTATTTTTATTCTAATTGCTTTTAAGACCATCTCTTTATTTGCAGTATTCAGGAGTTTTTACTATGACATGTCTAGGTACTCATTTCATCTTACATGTCTTGCTTGGAGTCAGTTGTTCTTGATATTTTCTATCAATTTTGAAATGTTCAGAAGGTAGTTTTCTAAATGTTGCTTTGCTATGTTTCTCTCTCTCTCTCTCTCTCTCTCTCTCTCTCTCTCTCTCTCTCTCATTTCTTTCTTTCTAATATTAGTTACTTTATCTATCACTTGCCTGTATCAGAGACAAGCTCCTGCCAGTCTTTCAACATTCCCATGACCAGAGAGAATCTTGGTTGCCTAACTTTCTATTTGGTGCCCTTGTGAAACTATCAGTCTTTTAAGTTGTCAGTCAGTCTCTGCAAAGCAAATAACAAATACCCCAGGAGAAAAGTAGCCACAAACTCTGGCTCCTTATAGATATCTATCTTTTCTAGGTTCATGATTTAGTAATTCTACACTCTATTTTTTTCACTTTAGCTGTCTGATCTGATATTTTCCACAATATTTCAATATGCTGAAGGGTGGTGGTTGTGGTGTGTGTGTGTGTGTGTGTGTGTGTGTGTGTGTGTGTGTGTGTCCATGCGCACATGTGTGCATAATACTAAAAAGTCCAGATGATTAGACAGCATGATGGTCAATTTTAATTGTTAGCTAGATGTAGTGTAAAATCACCTGATAAAAGGATCTCAATGAGAAATTGTCTATATCAGTGGGCCCGATTTTATTGGCTGTATTAATTGATGTGGGGAAAGCCAGCCCACTGTGGGTGGCACCATTCTTTTGGCAGGATAACCTGAACTGTGTATACATAGAGGAACTGAACTGAGGATAAGCAAGTAAATATGCATGCAGCATTCATTTCTCTCTGCTCTTGAATATGTATATGATGCTGCTAGCTATTTGATATTCTTGCATTTACTTCTCTACAATGTTAGACTATCACCTGGATTGTAAGATAAAATAGACCCTTTCTGTCCCACACATTGCCTTTTGTCTGAGTATTTTATCATACTGAGAAGGAAGAAAACCAAGACAGACAGATAAAAGTCTCTAGAAGGACTAATCTTCATCTGTAAGTGTAGTCCAAATTACTTGTCCACCTTTATCAGAAGGTGAAAGCCAGTGTCTGAGATCATCATAATCATTGCTTCAATTCTTCCTTCCTCCAAGCTCTACCTTTTCCTCTTAACTCACGTCACTACTCTAATGATTTTCCATCTATTTCATTCTTTTTCTGCTCCTAAATCTGCCATAGCTTCTCAAAGTACAGAATCAGCCTCCACAGCACAGTCCATGCATTTACGTACACAAAAGAATATCTCAATACTGAACTCCAATGGAGACATCCTTAATTTTCTCTTGGCTGACTCCATATAAAGATTTTATCAATTATCCAATTTAGTGAGTACTTAGAAGCAAAATTTAGGCAGATCTAATCTAGTTCTGATTTTATTTTTTGTCTTGTGAAATAGCAAGCATATATCTAGCTCTCTGATAATTTAGGAACTAGATGTGAAAATGACTTTAAAATCACAGTATCTATTATATACCTATTAGATATTGAAGAGGTCAGCTTAGGAACTTTGGAAAATGCAACCAGATACCCCCCAGCACGTAGGCACCCCTCCCCTCCTGGAAAAGACAGGTTAGAGAGCATATAGGCTGGAAGGGAGGGGCTGATTAAGCCCCTACTACCTCATTCCCTAAAGACAAATCAGTTTAAAAGTCACACTGTTCTGCCAATCACATTGTACCTAATGACTGCTGCTCTAAAAACTGTATAAAAGCTCAATTTCCTCAGTAAGATGGTATATAAGCCCCAAAGTCTAACTGCCCTTTGAGTTGCATTCATTGTGAATTCTTATATATACATGTATGTAGGTAATAAAAAAATATGACCTTTCTCTTATTAATCTATGTTTTGTCAGTTCAACTCATAGACTCAAATAACTGAACTTAAAAATGTAGAGAATAAAACCTTTCTTCCTCAACACCACTGGAGAAAGGGTATATATAATGGAACAACAGGGAAAAGCCATGACTTCTTAGCAGGACCACTTATGAACTATCTACTATGCCACTCAATCTCTACTATTATATTTCTATAACAGAAGCTTTATGTACTGAGTAGTTGAAAACAGACAGGAATAGGTAGCTTAGCTGGGTATGGTGGTACATACCCATAATCCCAGACTGAGGAGACTGAGGCTGGAGTATCATGAGTTCAAAGTAAGTTTGGGCTACAGGAAACCCTATCTAAAAACTCAGAGATAGAGATAGAAAAAGAAACAAAGAATAAATTAAACTAGGAAAATCACCACCTGTTTTGCTCTTTTCCAAATGGAAACTGAGAGGTCTTTTTATAATATTTTATTTGTTCAATTACTCACCAGAAATGTTTGGTAGTATTTCTCTCCTTAGAAAATAGAATTTAGCCGGGCAGTGGTGGCGCACGCCTTTAATTCCAGCACTTGGGAGGCAGAGGCAGGTGGATTTCTGAGTTCGAGGCCAGCCTGGTCTACAGAGTGAGTTCCAGGACAGCCACGGCTACACAGAGAAACCCTGTCTCGAAAAACCAAAAAAAAAAAAAAAAAAAAGAAAGAAAGAAAGAAAGAAAGAAAGAAAGAAAGAAAGAAAGAAAGAAAGGAAATAGAATTTAATTCCAAATTTAAAGGGAGTCTGCTATGAGGGCTTGCCACAGACAAGGAATAAGCTACTAAGAATGAAGTTTTTCTATAACAGACATTGAGAAATTGCTTTTGTTGAAAAGGACTGTGTTGGGATTGGTCCAATGCTTTGAATTAATCCAGCCCCCCCAAATCTGGACTCTTCATGTCCAAACACTGAAGGTCCTTGTCCCAAATTGGTTTTTGATGGATCAGTAAAGAACCAACAGCCAATGGTTGGACAGGTAGACTGAGGTGGGACTTTTAGATTTGCCTGGGCTAGAAACTGGAAGAAAGGAAGGAGAGAACCACCATGACTCAGAGGGGAGAAAAACAGGACTTAAGAGCTGCAGGAGAGAAAGCTAACCAGCCATGTAAAAGTTTGGGTATCACTACTGGGCATATACCCAAAAGATGCTCCAACAGATAACAAGGACACGTGCTCCACTATGTGTATAGCAGCCTTATTTATAATAGCCAGAGCTGAAAACAACCCAGATGTCCCTCAACAGAGGAATGGATACAGAAAATGTGGTACATTTACACAACGGAGTACTACTCAGCTATTAAAAAACAATGACTTCATGAAATTCCCAGGCAAATGGATGGAACTAGAAAATATCATCCTGAGTGAGGTAACCCAGAACCAAAAGGACATACATGGTATGTACTTGCTGATAAGTGGATATTAGCCCAAAATTTCAGAATACTTACAATTCTGAGGGACCCTAAGGGCTTTTCCAGTCCCACACCCTCCTTACAGTTGCCCCCTCCCACCTGGGGTCAAGGCTAGGCCAAGTTGCATTCTATACCCACAAGAACATTTATGAGTAAAAATTCTCAGAATGCACTGGGTAAGTCACCTGACCCTCTGGAAAGTCCCAAGTAGACTTCAAATGCCTGTCATGCTTGCTAGCCAATAGATTTAAAAGTCAATATGCTTAGCCAATAAGTTTAAACTGTAACCTGTGCCCCCAAAAAGTATAAAAACTGCTTATAATAGCCATTTGGGGTCACCTTCTAGTCACTCCCCTTGAGGGACTAATTGAAGGTTGATCCCGACACACTGGAAAATAAACCTCTTGCTTTTGCATCAATCTTCATCTCAGTGTCTCACTCAGGGCATCTGAAGTAAGTACCAATGACCAAGGGTTGGGCGTCTTACAATACAACCCACAGACCATGTGAAACTTAAGAAGAAGGAAGACCAAAGTGTGGATGCTTCAATGGTACTTAGAAGGGTGAACAAAATAATCACAGGAGGTAGAGGAATGGAGGAATCTGGGAGGGAAAGAGGAGGGAGAAGGAGAGAAGGGGGGTAGGATCAGGTGTGGGAGGAGACAGAGTAAATTACAGAGGGTCAGGAAACTGAATGGAAACGTAGCAGTGGGGGATGGGGAACTGAGGGTAGCCACTAGAGAGTCTCAGATGCCAGAGAAGCAAGAGGCTCCCAGGACTTAACAGGTATGACATTAGCCAAAATAGCCAACAAAGGGGAGGTAGAACCTGTAGAGACTATCTCCAGTAGATAGGCACGGCCCCCAGGTGAGGGATGGGATGACCCACCCATCTCAAAATTTAATCCAGAATTGTTACTGTCTAAAGAAAATGTAGGGACAAAAAATGGAGCAGAGAATGAAGGAAAGGCTATCCAGAGACTGCCCCACCTAGGGATCCATCCCATCTGCAGACACCAAACCCTGACAGTACTGCTGATACCAAGAAGCACTTGTTGACAGGAGCCTGTTATAGCTGTCTCCTGAGAGGTTCTGCCAACACCTGACTAATACAGATGCAGACACTCACAACCAACTATCAGACGGAGCCCTGGGATCCCAATGAAAGAGCTAGGGAAAGGACTGAAGGAGTTGAAGGGGATTGCAACTCCATAGGAAGAACAACTAACATGACCACCCAGAACTCACAGGGACTAAACCACCAACCAAAGAGTTTACATGGAGGGACCCATGGCTCCAGCTGCATATGTAAGAGAGGATGGCCTCATCTGGCATCAATGGGAGGGGAAGCCCTTGGTCCTGTGGAGGCTTGATGCCCCAGCATAGGGAGATCCTAGGGCAGTGAGGCAGGAGTGAGTAGGTGGGTTGGGGAGCACACTCATAGAGGCAAAGGAGAGGGGGGATAGAATGGGGGATTTGCAGAGGGGAAAGTGAGGAGGACAACATTTGAAACGTACATAAATAAAATAATCAATAAAAAAGTAAAATAAAAATTAAAAAAGTATAAGTGGCCATTGGCCACTTCCCCGATTGAGCCTGGGGTAGCAGGGAAGGTTTAGGAGTCTCAGGAATACCGGAGGGGAGCTTTTGCTAGCAGGGGAACATTTAGGAGTGTTCAGCCTTTGAGCTAGTCATGGCATGTCAAAAATTAACTGGTGTGTGTGTGTGTGTGTGTGTGTGTGTATGTGTGTGTGTGTGTGTGTGTGTGTGTGTGTTTCATTCTTGAATCCAAAGAGCTCCTAGGCAAATGGCTGGGAGCCCGACCCGTCAGGATCCAAAGAGATTTATCCAAACTATGGCTAAAGACTGATTCTTCACATGGACCCACAAGAGCAGGATTAAATGTCATCCATGCTTTCATTTTCTATCTATCTCCTTTACTTTCAGTTTATAACATAGTCCTGTTTCAGACTCCTAATAAAAGGTACCTGCAATCACCTCAGATCCAGGAGAGCTTCACAGAAAGATCACCCCACAATGCTATCGCTCCCAAGGAGCAATGATCTCACAGGAACCACCTTGAGAGCCAGAACTGAGATAATAATCAACCAGACCACAATGATTGGGACTACTCTCTGTCCTGATTCTTCCTCTGTTCCAACGAAAAGATCAACTCTGTTCCTCAAAGTTGGACTTTCAGGTCACTGGACCCCATTATCTGTTCCTTTTTCTGGTGTGCCACATTTGAATAAGGCTCCTTTTTTTTGTGCTTTTCACTATTATTCATCTCTTGAGCACACTTGATTGAACAGTTAACCGCAGTCCATTGAGCCTTGTTGGGGTGACCTTTTTTTATTTTCTATGAAGGCATGTCTTTCTATTTTCAATTATTAATTTTGTACAGGCAGAGAGCTAAGTACTGGCAAGATTTTGGTATTGTCATTTCTCTGGCCCATCACCAAGTTTTCTATTTCATAAATGTTTGCCCTTCCTCACCTGCCTATAGGCAACCTAGAAATGTATCAGGTGTTGCCTGGCTCCTAATTGGTTTTAATTCAGAGCTTTCAAGCAATAGCTGGGACAGAAAGTACCTGGGCAGAAATATGAGGGTAGAACTTCTAGGCAGAGAGTGATACAGGTAGAGGCAAGATGAAGCAAGAAAAGGGAACAGACATGGACTTGAGTGGAGCAGGGAGGTATAGAACTAGTGATATGGCATGTCTCATGCTAGAGTAGTTGGGTGAAGTTTAAACAGTAGCTGTGAAACTGCCCCAGCAAATGGCCTAAGCTTTAAACTATATTAGGAGTCTCTGTGTCATTCATCATTTAAACAGCTGGTGGTCCCAAGAAAGTTCAGCAATCAGGCTTTCCAGAGACAAGTCTTTTCTCATAAACTCAAAGTAACAATTCTGACAAGGATGGAAATTAACTTGACCATTCTTCCCTAACATGAAACCTCTCTGGCACGGAATTTTGTTCTGGGATCCCTATTGGTCCACCTGAATCTTTCTCAGAGTTGTAATGTTGGACGGGATTCTCTCTACCTAATCCTCCTTCTTATGCTTTCTCTTTCCATATGGGTCAGACCTATAAACTTATTTGAAAGCCCCCTCTATCTCTTCCTAACTCTACTCTTTTTACTGATGAAGGAAATATTCCCCTTGAGTCTCCATTTACTCTACTCTTTTCTTTTCACTCAATAGTTACCAAAGAGGACTGTAGTATAATGACTACTATTGTAAAGTATCAGAAATACAATAGACCAAAGGTCTTCTACTAGACACCATAAAATTTCCATAGAGCAATAATACAGTAAAAGCAGTACAGAAATGTTGTGGATAGCCCTGGGGCTGTTTGTATTTTGATGCTAATTCCACCATCATGGGAGGGGCTTCAGACAAGGAGTGAGTTACATACTCGTGTGACTTCTTGTGAACCAATCCCCTAATGAATAAAAGAGCCAATTACTGGGCGAGTAGGAAAAACTTCCTGGTAGGATGAAGGTAGAGAGGAAGCAGGAGAGGGAGAGAGTCCTTTTGGAACGGGACAGCATAAGAGATAAGTTGTAGCTTCTAGAGTTTCCTGGTATCATGGTGGATCCACAAGGATTCACCTCCAGAGGATTTAGATTTAATTAGGCTTACAAGGTTAGGATTTTAGTTGATTCACCCAGAGATTGAGTTACCATTGTTTCTGAACTAAGTTTGTGTTGCATTTTCCTTCTCGCAGTAGCTCCTCTGGGTTCGAGAGAGAAAGGTACAGCAGCAAAGTGTGGGTTTGCCTGATGTGCACCACTAAGGCCATGGAGGATTTGAAGCATAGAGCTGGCATGGTAGTGACCCGCCAGTGGGAAGCTAGCAAGCTCTGAATCAGAGCTCTACAACATAAAAGCAGATTGGCCATTGCTTGCCAGTGCATGGCTGGCCAGCCCAACAGAGCTGAGAGAACCAGGGCATAGCGCAGGAACTTGCTAAATTCCTTCTTTTTAATATTTCCCGCAATACAGAAAACTCTGAGCTACTATCATTCACTCATCAATTTTCATGTGCCAGACATAGCACTCAATTCTTTTTCTAAGTGATTTCAGTTAAGCCTCACAGCAACCATATAAAATAAGTGACATTATTCCAATTTTATGGTGATATGCCCAAGGACATGGTGCTACTTGTACTTTAAGAAATTCGGATTTAAAGAGAATACTATGAAATCTCAAAACACATACTCTTCTATACATCATACCCCTTCCACCACGAATAATAATCATGGCCTTTTGAAGTTAATAATGTCATATACCAACCAGAAGGCCAGACCTTCTTATATGTATATTACCTCCTGCAATCCTCAGAACAATCTCACAAAGGAAATATTATTTTCATTTCACAGATCTGGAAACTGAAAAGAAAATCATGCGTCATAGAGAATAGTTTCCTAGGATCAATTTATGGCATCCTTCCACTTCAGCAAATGTCATGCTAAATGTAGGTTGACTGGCCTTTGTCATTTGCCCTCCACAACCCACCCTTCTACACCTACTCTATCCCAGATTATGCCTCATGGTTTACATTCCAAGGCCTTCTCTTAACTCTCTTGGCCTTTCTGTTGTGAGCCTTCTGTCTTGTTCTGATCAAGAGAATCTCTGATTCATTGTTTCACCAGTATGACATTCTAGCTACAGGGAACTTTACAAACAAGAAGCTAATTCTAAAAAATGGTCCAGTAACAAATGAATCTCTTGTCTTCTAAAGAATACACCTCATACTTTGTGACCACAGGATATAGTCTATAGTACACAAGCTGATTATTTTTTTAGAATATTCTGCCAACTATTCTCTAGTGTTCTTTCCTGGGTTGGTTTTTAAATTAAAAAAAAAAAATTACAACCATTCAATGATTACTACATTTTTTGCTTCAGAAATGTGTTTGGATTTCTTTTTCTTCCCTCTGATGTGATTGTCACCCACCCACACCCACCCACTAGTCAGATTAAATACTCTTTAACAAGAAAATAATAATAAAAGCTAAATAAATGTCCCCAGTGCCAAAATTCACAAGAGAAGCTGTAGGGGAAAATTGACTGAGCTTTTATGATTACATTATGACACAGAAGTTTCCTTGTTTTCCCATGGGGTTTCCAGAAGCTTTCTGTTTGTCATGGCTGAAGTAGGAGTGAATAGGTAAGTGTGGAAATTATGCAGGAGAAGAAATGAGAGTCTATTTCAAGGTGGGGTGGAAGTGAGGATCTAGAAAAGGGATCACAGGGCTCCTTTCCTAAACTTCCTGTCATCTTCCCTGTGGCTATCCGGCAAGCCATGCACTACAGTCTGAGGCATCACAAAACTGTTTTGTTAGCTTTCTGTCACCATAACAAAATACTTTAAATAAACAAAACTTCAGAGAAGGAAAGATTTATTTTGGCTCTAGTTTCAGGAAATATGGCTGAAAGGCATGGGAAAGATGTTCACCTTAAGGAGGCCAGGAAACAAAGCCCAGGGGAAGAGTGGCTGGATTCTAATACTCCCTTCCAGAGCAGAACCTCCTCACGGGGAACTGGTCACCATAACTATGCTCCCATCTAATTAAACTTCCCATCCCCACCAAATAATGCTACCAACTGCAAACTAAGCCTTTATTATATAACGTTTCAGGGTCATTTAAGAACCAACACATAACAAAACCATGTGCAACAAAGTCTCAGGCTTAAATTTCAAAGACACCATAGGGTCCAGTCCACCCACAGAATTATGAGCCGTATAAATGGTTGCTAAGGTACATAACGTTTTATTTGATGTAGGAGGCAGTTGATATTCAGCAATAAGAAACTGACAAGAAGATGAGGTGAAATGAGACAGAACTGTAAGTCTTTCTATGTTGATGTTGGAAAACAAGAAGAGTCTTGTGTATAATGACAGTTCTGAGAAGTTCTCTAGTCCACCAACTTATATGTGTTGTTTGTTTGTTTGTTCGTTTGCTTGTTTGTTTGTGTGGCTAATAATTATTACATGGTTCCATGCCAATCAAGCCAGATGAGTTAACTTTTACCATGCTACTTAAGGGCATTTTATCATTCTAGAGAAAGCAGTTTGGGACTTGGAATAATGCAGATTGTCTCTGACTTACTATAGTTACACTGATAAATTTTGAAATTTAGAGTAGTGTAAAACTGATAGTAAGTATGTATGTATCATTGAATGTGGCAAGGAATAGAAGTCAATGGTAGAACACTTGCCTAGTATGAGTGAAGCCCTGAATTTAGGTCTTCTCGTGGGCTAATGCTGTGTTCTGTGACCTTCGCTGGAGATGTTCTGCAGCTCTAACCTACTCAGCCATGTGTTAATGATACAAAGCCATCAACACTCATACTAAAATGCCATGCTTTGTATGTATGCATATGTAGTGCGTATTTTTACTTGGAATATTTTCAAGTTACAGTTTACTAGCACTTAAGCACATTGTAAGTCAAGGGGCTTACATATGATTTTAATTTTGATATAAATTGAATAAATATTATATTAAGTTTTTAGAGTACATGGAAGGCAGCTAACTAACCAGCTAGGGATACGATAAAGGCAATATACATTTCATTAAAAGAGTGCACATGGCTCTCTCCTCCACACTCAAACATCACTGCTTACATCATCAATCCCAAAATCATCACTCTGTACTTTTGAGTTAATTTCCTCTTATGCTGTCCTCATTGGAAATGAAGAAGCTTTCATCCCTTGTCTTAAAAGATGTTTCAAAATTTCCTCTTGATCTTTTCTTTGGTTGACTGAGAAGCTTGGACTCTCTAGCATGTTATCAAGTTTTACTTATAACCTTATAATTATCCTCTGGCTCTCAGAGAACTTTCTCAAAGTTCTTGCCTTTTTGTGTGTGTGATTGCCTCTAGCTCCCTAAAAATAACTCCAAACACAGTAACCTCAAAACAGCAAATCAATAATTAACATTGTTTCTTATAGATTGGGGAGGGTGTGTGTGACCCAGCTTTCTGGCTTGTTTTCTCTGGTAGGGAGGCTTACAATAAGATATTGCTGAGCTTTGAATCGTGTTGTCTGTGTTAATGTGGATGGTAGCTAATGCTAGTGGTAAGCTAAGAATCAGCTGGAGCCATCACTAGAACATGTCTAAGTGTCCTGTTCCTCAGTTTGGCTTGATGTATTAGTCCATTTTGTGTTGCCATAACAAAATACCTGAGTTTGAGTTTGGTTACTTAGATAACCATTCTGGCCAACCTATATGCAATAAGTGGGAAATTCCATTTCAGCATTTGATGGAAGGAGTGACTTAAAAAAAAAAAAAAAACATATGTTAACCGTGACAGTTCTCTTTGTTGAGGAATCTGATGTCTTTTCTGGATGAAGGGACTTCAAGTAGGGCTCCACATACAGAGCTTGAATAGAAAGCCAGGGAGTCTGTGGCAAAGGGCAGAGAAAGAATGGACAGAGGGTTTCATAACTATCAGGGACACAATCCCAGGCACGAACAAAAAGGTGACACCAAAAAGGTCTCAGGCCTTCAGAAAGAGGCTCTTGATGTGCTACTGAAGGGGCTCAAGAGAACAGCAGTCAAAAGCAAAGAGCACTCAGGAGAGCACTCCTGATGACACAGCTAAGTGTTATTTTCAGGAGTACAGTGGTAGGATTCTGACACTTGTCTCAGAGCACATCGGAGGCTTCCTGTACCAGCGCCTCCCACTGAGCCCAACCAAATCACCAATGAATTCCACTTAACAAGAGAAAATGCAAGACTACCCAGGAAGGCTAAGACTACTTTAAAATGGGTATGGTTCTGAGAAGTCACCACAATCAGGAGAGGGCTTGTTGAGTATGATTGGCTTCTGCTCTTCACCAGGAGTTTTACTGAGGTCCTTTTACTTATTCAGGTAAATAAATGAGATAAGGAAATAGGTAGAAGCTGTGGTTTCTATTATTGCTTGAAATGCAGGAAGACAGACTTCACTGGATGTTCATGTTTGAGGTCATAAACATACAAAGGAACACACTTATTAGCACAAATCCTAGCATACAGTATGTGCTTGTAGAACCAGATTTGAGAGAGCTGGCCTCAATCCAGACCAGCTATGTCTTCTGTTATATTCAGTGACAAGAAAGAGACAAGGTAGGAAGATTTAAAATGTAAAGATCATCATTGTACTGACTAGTTTTGTGTGTCAACTTAACACAAGCTAAAGTTATCACAGAGAAAGGAATTTCAGTTGAAAAAATGCCTCCATAGATCCAGCAGTAAGGCATTTTCTCAATTAGTGATCAAGGGGGGAGGGCCCCTTGTGGGTGTTACCATCTGTGGGCTGGTAGTCTTGGGTTCTATAAGAAAGCAGGCTGAACAAGCCAGGTGAAGGAAGCAAGCCAGTAAGTTACATCCCTCCATGGCCTCTGCATCAGCTCCTGCTTCCTGTCCTGCTTGAGTTCCAGTCCTGACTTCCTTTGGTGATAAACAGCAGCATGGAAGTATAAGCTCAATAAACCCTTTCCTCCCCAACTTGCATCTTGGTCATGATGTTTGTGCAGGAATAGAAACCCTGACTAAGACAATTGTGTACCTCTAAAATTCATATTGACCCTAATAATAGAAATGTTATTTCATTGTGCATTCATATTTAGGTTGAAAGTATCATGTCAAAACCTATAACATACACACAGTGAGAGGGAAACAGAGAGAGATAGAGACAGACAAAGAAAGACACACACTGATAGAGGGGAGTCTTTCTTTTTTATTTTATTTTTATTTTTTGATACTTTATTTACATTTCCAATGTTTCCCCCTTTCTAGGTCTCCACTTTGGAAACCACCTATCCCCTTCCCCTCCCCCACCTCTATGAGGGAATTCCACCTCCCACCCACCTGCCCAACCACTCCCATATTCCCACCTTGACATTCCCCTTTACTGGGGCCTCTCCTCCCCCTCATGGCCAACAAGGCCCTCCTCTGCCACATATGTGGTCCGAACCATGGGTTCCTCCATGTGTATTCTTTGGTTGGTGGTCCAGCCTCCATGAGGCCAGGGGGAGGGGGGGTCAGGCCAGTTGACACTGTTGCTCCCTCCATGGGGCTGCAGACTCCCTCAGCTCCTTCAGTCCCTTCTCCAACTCCTCCATCTAGGACCTCACTCTCAGTCCAGCAGTTACTATAAAGTGAAACTTGGGTATTCCGAATGTTTGGGCTAATATCCACTTATCAGTGAGTACATACCATGTTCGTTCTTTAGAGTCTTTAATAGTGGCTCCCTCACTGAAGTCCACATAAGGTCCTTCAAGAACCAGTACCATGGTTATCTCCATGTGTGAATGAGTTGTCACCCTGATTGAATATGGTCACTTCACTTCCTTATTGTTCAGATAGTGTTTATGAATCTTTGTCCAGGCAAAGTATTAGGAATTGATGAGTTGGCAAAGATTCGTAATATAGAGTCTGTCTCCCAGTAGTGACAATTGAGCCATATGACTTGAAAAATAATTTACACCATAACCTACAAGTCTAGTTAGAATTTAGTTTCTTTGATTGTCCCTATAATTAATCTGACATTCTCCTCCGAATGAGGAGAAAGCCAATTAGTTGCTTCAATGTGGTTTAAATGGAAGGCATAATAGCTTTTTCTACTACCCTCCTTAAAGTCCTGCAATAGTCTGGGTTCCAAGGACACCTTCTAAGCCAGGATCTGTGCAGAGTAAACTAAAGAATTGAAGCATACTGGAGTGGTTCACAACAAATCAGAAGAGACAATTATTGTACAGAGCATAGAAATTACTCTCAAAAAGGGTGTGTTTAAATAAGACTGTTTTTTCTGGTATAAATTAGCTTTACAAAGCAAAGTGGAACTAGGAAAGCACCAGAGATTTTCAACAGCCAAAGAGTTCTGCTACCCAGAAGCCTGAAAGAGTAAAGCGAAAGATGAGTTGCACGGGCCAGTGCTGCTTCTAACATTGGGGTAGTCTTGCCACTGGAGAGAATATCTAACATAGCTTAGTTCAGTAGGGAAGAGAGAGATTAGTGTGTCAAGGTAATGGAATTATGGACTTGAAGTCCTTCTGCACAGTGACTTCTGCTCCATGGGTTACTGACTTATCCATAAGGATCTGACAAATGCTCTCAACATCCTGCCTGCTCTACCACAAGCCTCAGGTGAAAGATTCCTGTCACAGAGGGTCCCTAGGAAAAGTCCATAGATGCAGGACATCAGTCATGGATGAATGAGAATTGAAGCCTACAACTACTAAAAAGATAAAGCCAGGATTTTCTCTCCCTAGCCCTGCTGTGCTATGTCTCATTGACTCTCAGTGTTACCCTACTTTCTCTAAATCCACTTCCCTTTCATTGAAGCCTAGAAAGGGAAATGAGTATCAGAAGTTCACAATGGCATATCTTGTAATCCCCCTAGTTTCTCCATTTGCTTCCTCATTTTGGATTGAGAAGAAAGGGACCTCAGCTATCTCTTAACTTTTCTGAAGTCATTGTCTTTTTGTTTTCTGCTATTATAACATACAACGATTAGTAATTTTTAAAAAATTAAATTAGGTCATACTTTGGGAGGTTGAAAGTCCAAGATCAAGTAGCCCTGTGTGTTTAGCTTACAGTTAGAGTACAGCTCTTTAGCTATAGCACAATATAGAAGAAAAGTAGAAAGGGAAGCAGCTATAAGCAGAAAGATGTAGGTGTAATGGATGCCCTCACTTTATAAAAACCTAATATTCAAATAACTAACTTACTCTGAAAAGCCGATATTACTCCCTTCTGAGGAGAGGATGGGCACAAGCACACAATGCTTTGAGATAAATCAAATATAGTCCTCGGCAGTTGTATTCTTGCGCTGGGTAAGAAACTCATGAGTTTGCTGTGTAATCTTGGTGGGTTTCAGATCTCTTCCACATCTTTGAGGATAGATGCATTAAGCTAAAATGTGAATATGCTTCAAAACTATAGTGAAAGCTATTGCCTGACTTATGATGCTGTTGTTCTTGGGCACAATCATATTCTGTGAACATGATCACATATTCCATCCAATTTCTTATCCCTAGCATGCACATGTTAGCAAGTCCACACATACAGAGACCAACTCCTAGGCGTTTGTGTATCATGAGTAGACTAGGGAATGATCATATATTCAGAATGGTAGTATAGAAAACTGTATCAACATGTAAAATATTGATCCCCACTAAAGTGTAACTTTTTATTCCATCTATATTGCGGAAATCTAAGCCCAGACTTCTGGGGTGGGACATCTATGTAGAGGTGGGATGCCTGCTAGTAGAGGCAGAAAGGAAGTAGACAACCTAGGAGGCGGCAGAATTGTGAAGTGAATGCTGTGTTTGGGAGTGTGTTTATCAATATGTCTACAAATAATAGAAAAAGATATGGTGCTTAAAGCTTTTCCTACTCCCATTGTATACTTGACACTTTCACAGTTAATAAAGGATCTTCTGGGCATGGTAGTCTCTAGTAGCAGCACATGAAAGATTTAATCTTAGGCTATGCTGACTTTTATAGTAAGAGAGAAATAGCAATAATAGTAGCTAGTGGTATTAGCAACTACAATTGTAATAACAGCTAACACACAACTTCCATGTTGCGAGAATTATTCTAAGTACTTTATACACATTAGCTCATTTAACTTTCAAAATATAAAACTTACAGAATGTCACTAATATGATTGTCAGGATGAGGATACCAAGACATATAAAATTGTAGTGCCTTGGTCAAACAACAGATTGACTTGTTTTTACCCCAAGTCTTGGCTCCATGGGAATTGTTTACAATTATTATGACTCAAGCATGAAAAGCCATCACACTTAAGGTGAAGTTATCAGAAGTTCAATGCTAGGTTCTATTCAATAGCCACTAGTTCCTCCAAAGACCCATAGTGGCAACACAAAGGCATCACCATTAATCCTCATACCCCAAGTTCACAAGAGGTTGACTGCTTAGCAATCAATAAAGAGCCTTTGTTCTCTATAAACCCTGTACTAATCAGGTACAGCTTATTTAGTCTGGATGTAAATGCATTGTTTTATAATATGGTACAATGTTATTTTACAGAAATCCTCTGAGGTCCAAAGCTCCAGCCACTGACAGAGACCACGGTGAATGTGTACTTTGGTGCCCCTTGTTGAAAAGATCACTATACAAAATAACTGAAGGGAAAGCCTTGCTAATGTGGTTTGGGGACCTACTCATAATTGATGACTATCTCCATAAAGTCCTGGAAAGAGTCAACATCAATCAAAGAACTGACATTCCAGTGGGGAGTGGTTGACTCATTTGTCGCATACGTCAGTTAATTTAACCAAAGCTTTATCCATTAACCTCTACCGAGAAGTGTAAAAAGAATACCACTCACCTTACATTTGATTGCCTAATGGCATATTTTCTCTACTTGTTGTTGTTCCCACTATCCATTTAGGGTTACTCATTGATTTGTCAGAAATCTAGAGCTAATTTTGCACATACCACAATATCAGAATGGACAAAAGGTCAGAGACTAATATAGCAAAAGGATCAATTATCTATTGCTGTGTAACAAACCTAGTGATTTAAAAATAATTATTATTTATTTTGTGTTTGAATCTGCAGTTTGAAAAGGGTTAAGCAGTGTCATCTCCTTTGTATTTTAGGCAGCATCAGGTGGAAGAGCTTACCTGGAGGCTGGAGAAATCTTTTCAAAGTGGCTTACTGGTTTGATTGATGACTTACTGTTGTTGGCTCAAAGCAGAGAGCTCAGGTTGGGCTGAGGATAGGGAATGCATTTTCTTTTCTCAGAAGCCTTCTCCACAGGGTGCCCGGGCTTCCATGTGGTATGATGGCTTGCTTCAAATATGAGAATACTAAGAAACAGGAAGTTGAAGTTGTCAGTTTCCTTGTCTGGGCCTGGGACTGCCCAGTAACACTTCCACTATGTTCTATTTGACCTGCAGCCCTAGAGCAGAGTTCCAGTGTGGAACACGGGCCCCAGCAATGGACAGCAGAAAAGTCAGAGGTTGTTCAGGTGCTCTTTTCAAATTGCCACATGGTATAATAGGAATGTTAAATTTGTCATACGTTTTAGTTCATAATCTGCTGTTGTTTTTCTTTTCAGATGAAGAAAACAGTTCAGGGAGGTTAAAAAAATTCTCCAAGAGCACACAACCAGATAATCACAGGGTCAAACCTATACCACATATCACAGACAGGTCTTAATTTCTACTTTTGTTCATCTGATTGAAAAAAAAAGTATGGTGCTCAAATTACTCTGGCAAAGCCATCAACTGACATTCTGAAGATAGCCCTTCAACAATTGCAGCTAATTAGTTGGGTGTAGATAAATTCCTTAAAGATACAAGTCACTTAGCACTATCTTAGGCCATTGACATTGGCTAATGCTGTAATAATATGACCATAGAATAGCCATAAAAAAGTAATGACACATTGATTAACTTTCATCAGGCATCAGAATGTGTGGAGAATACAGAAATAAACAAGAAACAGGTCTTGCCTTCCCACAGTGTATAGACTTATGGAAGCTACAGGCAATTAAACAAGAGAGTATAATACACTTGCAGTGTAAGGGATGTTTCTATTGTTATGAAAACACATAGAAGGGAAAGTAAATCTTTGCTTGGAGACCTAGAAATGCTTCCCAAATGATATGATATATAAACTGAAACTGGAAGGTTATAGAGGATAAAAGAATTAGAATACTTCAGAAAAGTGGAAGCATTTATAAAGATATATTGAGAATGAGATGAAAATTGTCTAAGGGATTGAGTAGAATCAAACTATAACAGTGTCTGCTGCAGAGCAGATTTTCAATAGGTACCAAATTGAATTTAAATTTTACAAATGATTTTATGGTATCACTAGTCATGCGGGAAGCATCATCATTTAATTTTCTCACAAATGTGAGTCGATACTGGACTATTGGTATAAAAAATGCATAGAGATATGATTATGATTAAGCCACCCATGTGATATGCACACAATGTCACATGTTGTCTAGAATCATGGATTAAGGATGATTTCAAAAAGCCTGATATCCTGCTGCTTCCACTAATGCTAAGGTTATTTCTCTTTGTTTCTAAGGGCTTAATGGATCCTGGAAAGGGTATAGGCAAATACTCATGCAATTCGGCAATCTCTGTTGTCAGAATAGAATAAATGTTTCTCTTTCCTACAGTAATTACTAATTATAAACCCACAGCTATAGCTCTCTGGTGACTTTCCTTTTCTCTAGCAGCCTTTGTTCTTTCTGAACCCTTCAAGAGTGCTTCTTAAGAGTCTTAGCTGACATTCTAATCTTCTCAGGCAGTTTTCCATAATTACTACCAAGGACTTCAAAAAACAAAAACAAAAACACCCACCACTACCACCACCACCAACAAGAAAAAAACCAATCAAACAAAAATACACATTTGACTTCAAGAGGAAAAATTCTACCATTACACAATACCCATTTTTTTTTCACTACCTGCATCAACACATTCAAAATATACTTCTCAACCCTCATCTCCATTTTACCCCCACAAATATTTGAATCTATTATGGAGAAGACACTGAACTATATAAGGATTTGAACATTAAAAGTTACCAATTGTGATCACCTTAAAGGTAATCACTCTCAAAAAATACATAGCCATGTAAGAACAAATTGATGGATTCTTATATAGAAAGGCTCAGTATCAAAAGTATTTCAGAGTTTGGATTTTTTTCAGATTTTTGTGATGATTAAACATACAAAATGAGATATCTTAGGAGGAACCCAAATAAGTATTTCATAAGCATTTTATACACATAGCCTCAAGTTAAGTTCACGAGAACAACTTTAATTTTTAAAAGTTATTCATCACATTTATTTATTTATTCATTTATTCATTCATTTGTGATGCATGCCCACATTTGTTCATATCATGGGGAGGTCAGAGAACAACTTTCAGGAGTCTCTTCCATCATGTGGGTCCTCAGATTGAACTCATGCCATCAGGCTTTCAAACTAACGCCTTTATCTTCGGAGTCATTTTGCTGGCCTCACAGAATGCTTTTAATATATTTGCTATCTGTGAGAATTTTCTACTTATGCTGTCATGTTAGTGATCAGAAGGTTTTAGATTTTTGCATTTTTCTAATTTCTAAGGATGTGGGATACTTTCAGAAACATTTCTTAACTATTTTTATTTCTTTTGAGAAATCTCTGTTCAGATCCACATCTCTTTTTTTTTTTCAGTTTTGGGATATTTAACTTTAAATTATACAATTAAAAATATGTAGTTTCCCCCCCTTTCTAACTCTCTTTCCATGTTCCATCACCTCTTTCCTCAAATTTATGGCCTCTTTTTTGCTATTGTTAAAATATGTGTGCCTTCTTATGTGTGTGTGTGGGCACATGCATGCACATAAATATCTGAAAAAAACCTGATGAGACTATTTAGTTTTGTTTATGTGTATATGATTTCAAGTGGCTACTTGGATATTTTGGATAACAAAATAAGGGGCTTATGGTGTCCAGGGGGACACAGTGCTCATGTATGAAATTTCTTAAACAAAACAAAACAAAAACAAAGGGAAAGTTTTATATTTTGAAGCATTGTAGATATTGGTTTCAAATTAGTGGTTCTCAGGCAATAATGGCAGTATGCTCTAAAAAGCAAAGTGTCATATCCACAGTGGAAGTTCAATTTCCAGAAAAAAAAAATCAAAGAAGGTTTTTAATAGAAATAGTATTTGACCTGAAAATTAAAAAGGTATTTAGGTATGCCTGTATAAAAATGTTTTCCATGAATGGGTAATCCTTTGGTTCAATATTATCTTCCCACTCTTTGTCTAGAGAGCTTATGCAAAAGAAGCTGTGCAATAAACAAACAATTGGAGCAATCAACCCTATACCAAATCAGGATTATACGTGTAGATGAATACTTCTCCATTTGGTTAGACATAATTACAGCTAAGTGACTTTCATTGATCAATTAATGAGAACAAAAGTGGCCCATGTCGGTTCTGGGTAGAAGTTTTGAAGGCTAGAACCTTTTACAACAAATTGGTTTTCCCCCATGCCTACAACTACTAGCAAGGTTCCAAAGCGTGGGTGTATTATCACTTTGGATCTCAGAGAGATAATAAAGATTAGGACTACATTTAACCTGTAATTGGCAAGTGGGAAGAGTAGGAAGTCAACCTTTGTTGTAAAATAATGAATGACACATTAATGTTATTTGTTATGTCAGCATAACCTAGCCCATATTGACTAAAACAAACTGAATTTGTCCTACTCAGATAAATGCCAGAAACATAATACAGATCTAAAAGTTTATATTCAACTGTTTGTTGATGTTCCAAGCATTGTATAGAACAATTTAGAGACATAATCTCATTTGGTTTCACAACTTCACAATTTAAAAGTCATTACTTCTTTCCTATGGATAGAGAAACCAGTAAAAGTTTAAAAAGTGGCCCAAGGTTACACAGAAAGAATCATTACAGGAAATCTAATTCTCTATTGGGTAACAAGGAGTCTACTCATTTTGTGGTGATACAATGTCTACCAATTCATAATAATATCCCACCTTAAATGTCCATAGTTTCCTTAGTAATTAATGTCACTTATTCTAAAATTGATAACCACATTCTTTTATTTTCTTTTTCTTCTGACTATAATACTTTTCTTCAGTATTTTTTTTTTTACTTTACATCTCCATCACAGCCCCATCCCTCCTCTCCTCTCAGTCCCACCTTTACAAAACCCTTTCCCCATCACTCCCTCCCCTTTTCCTCAGAGAAGGGAAAGCTACCCTTTGGGTACTGCCACACCCTAGGACATCCAGTCCCAGCAGGACTAGGCACATCCTCTCTTACTGAGACCCAATCAGGCAGTCCAAGTAGGGGAAGAGGATCCAATGGCAGGGAATAGAGTCACAGACAGCCCCTGCTCCACTTCTTAGGGGACCCACATGAAGACCAAGTTGAACATCTAAAAATGTGTGGGTAGCCTAGGTCCAGTCCCTGCATGTTCTTTGGTTGGTGGTTCAGTCTCTGTGAGCCCCCCATGGGCTCAGGAAGTTGCCCTCTGTAGGTATTCTTGTGGCGACCTTGACTTCCCCAGCTCCACCAATTCTATTTCTCACTCTTTCACAGGACTCCTCAAGCTCCTGTCTGATATTTGGTTGTGAGTCTCTGCATCTGTTTTTATCTATTACTGAATGAAGCCTCTCAGGAGAACATTATGCTAGGTTCCTGTCTGCAAGTATAGCCAAGTGACATTAATAGTGTCAGGGGTTGTCTCTCTCTCATGGGATAGGTCTCAAGTTGGGGTAGTCATTGAATAACCATACTCTTGATGACTACACTTTGGAGACAAATGAGGAAAACCTTGATTCCAGCTGCATAGTTTGTTATATGTGGATCTCCCACAGATGTAAACTACAGTTTTCTTAATCATCCTGCCAAAACTGACTCCAAATCTTGGCAAGAACCAGAAAGTCACAATAAATGAGGCCAAGTACAGTCACAATACATATTAAACAAGCATGCAGTAGAAATAGGAGGCTTGTCACCAGGGAAAGAAATGAGCACAATGGGGAGACAAGTGTGGAGCTAGGAGTTGTGTAGAGGATGGGTTACAGCAAGATTCTATTAAGAAGACCTAATGGTTTCTTTTTCTTATTATTCACTTTTATTTGTTCTTTTGGCTCATTTCATTCCTCTTCCCATTTTATATTTAAACTTCACTTGAGTATCAAAACTGGAACAGCAAGAAGTGATCGACTCGGTGTCCAGGAATAAGGCAGCATTTCAAACCAGAAGTTCAGATTTACTTCAGCAACATGAGCTGTGTGATTTATATGCTGCATATAGAAGGAAAGTCACTTGATGGTTATTACTAGGCATTTTCATATTTGTGCACTATCCAGTGGAATGTTCCTAGCTGTATTTCTGTTTAACTTACTCCTCTCTTAACTATTAAAATGATTTATCTATTATGTTTATGTATATGGCTATTTCAGCCGGCATGTATACCTATGCATCTCTTTTGTTCACTGTCCACAGAAGCCAGAAGAGGCCATCAGATCCAGTGGAACTGGAATTATGGATGGCTGTGAGTGGTATGTAGGTGCTGGGAACTGAACCTGAGTCCTTGGAAAAACAGTTATTGTTCTAACACCTGAGCCATCTTTCTATTTCCTCGTTACTCACTCTTACCATGGATGTTCAACTTTTGTCACTAACAAAATGCCTACGAGAACTTAAAGGAGAAGAGATTTATTTTGTTTCATGGTTTTAGAGGTTTCAGTCCATTGGTACCTTTGCTCATGAAGAAAGATTGAACATCATGGAGAAAAGTGAATTGTTTTGCAAAGCTACTCACATAATGGCAATGGGGGGAGTAAAGCAAGGAGGGAGAAGATGAATGACTGCTAGAGTCCTAACTTCACCTTTAGATCAACCCTAATGACTTACTTCCTACTAATCCCATTTTCTAGTATTTCCAGAACTTTGTAATAGTTCCCACCAGCTGGAGACCAAGCCTTTACTACATAAGCCTTTGAAGAATGTTAGATATTCAAACTCTGATAGGACTAGACATAATTGGTGTTCATTGGTACAGAAATCTCTATTTGTCTTTTTTCAAATGTCTAGTAGAGTTTGGTCTTGATTTGAATTGTTTTCTTTTTCCTGGTTGTGGCATAACTGGTTAGTTTACCAGTCATCTCTTATCTTCAGCTGGGCTTCCATCTAGTTAGTACTCAGTGGCCAAGTGGAGATCTTCATAACAGTGTCTGACCTGTGTTCTATTTCTATTATGCCTCTTTTTGTCTTCTTTGTTTCCATGTAGTAGTTGCAATAATTGTGTCTAGGTAATGACACCATGTAAAATTTAAAAGAAAAACTTGAATTTAACACCAAACTCTATTAGACACTTGAAAATCTGATCAAGTGATGAGATTGGCATACCAGCCTAAGTGAACCAATATCTTGGTGAGCAGCTTTTATGATGATATGGAAAGTTTCTCTTCGATAATTTCAATTAGATGGCTTCTTGGAACTTTCTAAAATTCAATACTGAGGGGTGTGTATGTGTGTTAACCTAAGATATAATATCATATAAATCATATCCATTATAAGGAAAGAAAGAAGGAAGGAGGGAGAGATGGAGGAGGGAAGATGGATGATGCCTTTAAAATGCTTGTGCTCTGGACCTGATTTCCAGTGTTAAAAAAAAATCTTCTCAGAACAGAATGCCCTTAGTATCTTGAGAAGTAAAGGCACAATGTGGAACAGTACTCCTCGTTCAGTTGGTTACATGGTTTGGTATAAATTTCAATGGAGATTGAACTACGTGGGCATTTTCATTGGGATTTCTATGAGTTTTGTTCATAACCTGGTTAGAAATTTCCACAGGTTATGAGTGGTTTCACTCAATTATACATTGTTCAGGAGCCAGTTCTTCGTAGTGTGTAATTTGAGGGGGGGGGGAAATAAAAGGATTTTTGGCAATACACTTTTGATAATTTAGCAGGAATTTGTATATAAAGCTGTATATAAAATGTAACTTGGGTCTGTTGTAGTTACATTGTAGGCCCCTCCTTGGGCCGTCTGTAGATGAGATGGCTGTGCTATGGGAACAATGCAAAACCCTTCTATTTGTTGTCTTCACCTCAAGCCTTCCAACTGCTGCTGCAAACTTCTTTGCTAGCTTTCTGATTCCTAAAGACCTAAAGAGAAAGGAGCATGTCAAAGAGGATTTCATGTTCACTAAGCCTGCTAGACACTCCAAGTTAGCTTTAATTCTCAGAGCATTTAGAGAGATTTCCCCTGAGGCATTAATCTGAACTTTCTGTGAACTGGGCCAATGTAGCTCCTCTCCTGGCTGCTTCCCTTTCAGTATTTGTGTACTACTGGAGTACAGGGCACTCCTTCTAGGTCCCTGATGAGTCACATTCTTTGGCCATTAGTTAGTGGTGTTTCTCTAGGATAAAGATGTGCATAGCTTCAGGCTGGCTCTCTCTTCTGCATGCAGTCTTGTCTAATCCCCCGGGAAGCACTCTGACCTCGGGGCACCAGTCAACTCCAGGGCTGGATGGCCACTGCAGTGCAGGGACATTTTACTCTATCATCAAAGCAACTTCCTGTTCCTCACAGAGCCTCTAGCCTTCTGAGAAAGCCCAACCCCAGTCCTCACTGCCCACCCTAACTGGGAACCTACTTCTCAGCTTCTCATAATCATTTGCTCTCTTCAAACTGGAGTTAAAGAGAAAGCAACCCTAGTCCTCCTACCACAAAAGGCATTTGTGGGGAAGACAGCCAACAGCTGTCAAAGACATTTCTTCACAAATCCCCCTGGGAGTCCCCACTGCTGTCTACATCAGCTGTGAAAGGGAAGAGCTTAAAAGCTGAATAAACAATTCGCATAGCTTCCCTCTGAAATGCTCACATGGTGGTGCCTTTGCAGTGCAGGATTTATTGTTTTCATGCTTCAGTGAGATCTGGGCTTAGAAGAGTCCTCTTTTAAAGTAGGTCTCACACACACTCATATGCACGTCACAGAAATGTTTGTTTCCTCCTATGATAGGCAGTCTTTTTCAATCTTGCAGAAACAGTTCTTCATTTCAAGTAAGGCATATATAAAATAATGCAATATATATCTGTGAAGGCACATTCTACCACCTGGCTTGTATTTGTTATTTTTTCAAAATTGTCTTTTAGTTTCCAGCTTTTTAATCATGTTATTTAAATTTTAATCCCATCTTATCAAACTACTTTCACACACAAAGAAACTGTAGGACATTTAATGAAAACAACAGGTAGAAACTTCTATTTGCTTCTCTGTACTAGGTTGCATTTATATTCTTTATTAAATATGTTCATATGTAAAAGTCTTTACTCTTTTAAAAGTGGTTGTTGCTGACTTTCAAATTTTATTTTCAGCCACTAATGTTGATATTTCATATTACTTCTAATTTTCTGTTGAGCCTCTTACATTTTTTGTGTAAACACTTAGATTGTCTGCAAAAGATTATTTTACTTCTTTCATTCAATTCTTAAAATTGGACTCTGATTCCTTGTCTTTTGTACTCATTAGAACCTCCTTTAGTGCCATCTCAAAAGCAAAGAGTGAAAATAAAAAGCATTATTTCATTACTAAGCCACAAAGAAGCATGCTTCACATCTTTGGTATGAGAGTTTAGGTTTCTAAAGCTACAGTCAGAGACCATCTTTCTTCAATATTCTTCGTTGGGGGTAGTATTCAATGCTCAGAAGTTCTAATCAATAGTGAAACGTCAGCTGAACCACAGTTCTACATACAGGTAAAGGCAGACAAATGACTTCCTCTAGGTCAGCAGTTCTCAACCTGTGGGTTGGAACCCACTTAAGACTATAGGAAAACATGAATATTTACATTGTGATTCATAATGGTAGCAAAAATACAGTTATGAAGTTGCTGTGATAGTCACACAACTCCAGAAAGACCACATCAGGCCAAACAGTTCCACATGAGGTTTATTGAGAGAGAGAGAAGGGCAAGGTGGCGGCGAAAAGAGAAGGGGGGAAGAGAGAGAGAGAGAGATCAGAGGGGTCTTCCTTTTATATATGGATAGTGACATAGCCACAGGTAAAGGTGGGAAGTGAGTCAAGTGGATTCTGGGAATATGGTGGCTGTTGCCTTGGCAACAGATATGCAGGTCACTCTGTCGTCTAGATGTAATGTCACTGCCTTTGGAGATCCCGATACCAACATACATCCCTTCTTACTATTATAAAGAGAAGAAAAGGGGGGGAGCTGATGGTGAAAAGGGAATTTGGTGTCCTGTCTTTGGGGTATAGCTGACTTTCACCATTGGGGTTCACTTGGTGAATGTTCCTCTGTGGACAGCAGCTCTTCTGTGGGCAGTGGCTGGTAATCCTGTAACAGGAATTGATTAATAGTTTGGTTAGAAATTTTTTGTATTTGTCTTTGAAGGAATGTAGAAACAAGATTAATGAGGCAGGGAGCAAATAATAACACCAGGAGGACGACTAGAAAAGGCGTTACAAAAGGGAGTATCCACTTCCATATAGGGTTTTTGAAAATCCCAGAACTGGAAGTCTCACATTCCCTGAAATTCTGTATGTCTGACTGTAGCTCCTGGATTTTATTTCTCACTACACCAGATTGGTTGGCTTAGAAACAGCATTCTTCTTGGAGGAAGAGGCAAAGATCACCTTCTTTAGCTGTCAGGACATCTAGCCCCCATCAGCTGCCAAAGAATCATTCTGTTTCTGGATAGTAAGCACAGTTTCAGACTTATCTTGAAGATTGCTTTTAAACTAGGAAGTGAAAGTATAATATTGGGCCATGAAAGTCGTTATCCCTGCAACTCTAGTACCAATACCTATGGCTATTCCTATAGCGACCGAGAGTGGCACAACCTGAATTGCCTTCTTATGTTGGGCAGCTATCATATCTACAACTGGGATTATCAGGGGCTCGTTTACCTGGATTACTCCCTATTCAGGGAAAAGGAGTACCAACGTGCAAACTCCTGACCAGCTGGTGGGTAGTCGATGATACCTGAGTAACACAAAGAATTGATATGTTTTGAACTTCAGGGCATTGTGGCAGAGATGATATATCAAGGGTTGTGGTTCTATTGCAGTCTAGGGAGCTTAGCGTTCCTACAGAACGTGTCCTGGAGGTCTTAAAACAGCTTGCCATGCCAAAAAAGAGGAATACAGGTAAGGCATGGAGTCATGGCAACATTGGAGTCAGGGCAGCTGACAAAAGGGGAGGTAAGGTTATTTGGCAGTATCACCAGAGAGGCTGCAAGTGGCAATTGTGAGTTAGTTCCAGGGGGTACGCATAGTCAGCAATCTTTAAAGTGACCAGGTCTGGTGATATTAAGGAGTTGGTACACTGAGGTCAAAGTCTGAAGCAAAAGGTGAAATGACAAGTTAGTGCCATTTATGAGGGGGGATGTCAAAGAGGTAAGGACCTTGGAGGAGTGTTTGATTACTTCTCCTACTTTTCTAATATCTAGAGGTTGGGCAATTAAGACATTTTCTCTGGATATGGATAGCACTTACTGGGGACCTGGGTTGATTTTTATAGTAGAGCTTACCAACAACTCCTGTCTCCCACCTGGAATCTCATGGGTCTTGTATGTAGAAAAAGAGTGTCTTACAGTATTGATAGAAGAAATAAGGCCAGGCAGTGGTAGCACACGCCTTTAATTCCAGCACTCGGGAGGCAGAGGCAGGTGGATTTCTGAGTTCAAGGCAAGCCTGGTCTATACAGTGAGTTCCAGGACAGCCAGGGCTATACAGAGAAACCCTGTCTCAAAAAAAAAAAAAAAAGGCCAAGAAAAGAAATGATTGGTCCATGATCCTAGCATATGTATCTGACAAGGCCAATATGGGCAGCCCCCATATTTGTCTGGCCATTTTCTACAATAATCTTTTGTCTGGTCAAAGAGAAAGCAAGTATAGAGATCATAATGTTTAGATAGGATAACAGATACAGGGATGACAGCAATATGGATCAGTTCCTGGCATCTGGCTGTGGAGCAGTTTCCTGACCCTATTTGGAAAGACTGTTTGTTATCTGTGGGGGTTTCTTGAACCTCAAATCTCCAGTTGTAAAGGCTACCCTGGATGGAAACAAACAACAGGGGGAAGGCGAAAAATCCATGCCTAATCCAGTGAGGTTGAGCTCTGCTGCCTGAGTGGAATCTCATTTTCTGGGATTGGGGACAAGGTGGGTGGTCTGGACATCTTCTGGAGCTTAATAGATAATGGTCCTGTTGGGGTCTGTGTATATGAAGAAGAGTCATTTTTAGGTGGAGGGATGAAAGGTTTGAGGTGAGACAGGTGGACCCAATGAGAGAGTCCTTCGAGTTTAGCAGCTGTAGGGGTCATGAGAATTACCTTAAAAGGGACCTGCCATTTGAGAGATAGGAGTGACGGTTGATGACCTGGAGGGAATAGAAGGACTTGGTCTCCAATGTTGACAGGCAGAGGACAGGAGACAGTGTGTGGCCGTGGTAGATGGTGGTCAGCAAAGTTCCATAGGAGAGAATGGAGGTGGCAAAGTAATGGAGAGAGTAGATGGTCTTGGAGGGGAGAGCATTTAGGTGAAAGACCAGGAGTTAGAACCTAACGTTCATACATGAGTTCAAAGGGTGAGATGAGGAGAGGTTGCTTAGGGAGAGCTCATAGCCTGAAAAGAGCCAGAGGTAGCAATTTTACCCAATCAAGGTGAAGTTCCTGTGACAGCTTAACAAGAGTGGTTTTTGAAGAGTGGTTAGTTCTTTCTACCTTTCCTGAAGATTGAGGGTGGTAGGGAATGTGAAAATGCCAGGAGATGTCTAGGGCCTTAGATAGAATTTGAGAAATCTGAGAAGTAAATTCAGGACCATTGTCTGACTTGAGGGGGCCTGGGACACCAAAGAGGGGGATGATCTCTCAGAGGAGGAGATCAGAGACTGTCTGAGCCCTTTTGTTAGTTTTGGGAAATGCCTCTACCCACCCCGAGAAGGTGTCCACCAAGACCAGGAGGTACTTGGCATGTCTGACAGTGAGCATGTGGGTAAAGTCAAGCTGCCAGTTGGTTCCAGGAAGGGAACCTCTAACCTGACAGGTAGGAAAAATGGTGCTACGATACCTTGAGTTGCAGTCTGACATCTGACAGATTTTGCAAGAAGCAGTGATAGATTTTAATAAGCTTATGTCATTAGGAGTAGGCTGTAGGTGGGTCTTGACAAAAGAAGACAACTCTTGAGTGTTAGGGTGAAAGAGTTGGTGAAGATAGGACAGAGTTTGGCGAGTGTCAGGGTGTCCGGCGCGCTGTTTGGTCTCGCCAGCAAGAACCCACGCGGACACACGGATCCTTCTACAGCAATGCGTTTATTGCATGATGAAAAGAGGAAAGACCCCGGGGCCCCAGAATGGCGCTGTTATATAGCCCCGAGGCAGCGTGTCCTCCATTGGTTGGCGCGCCCCGGGAGTGGGCGGTGATTAATCATGTACACCCATAATGCGCTTCGGAGGTTTTCCCGCGCTATCCGTAAGTTTCCTTAGAGCGACAGCGGAGGTCAGCGCCATCTTGTAATGGCGAATACTCTAGCCGCTCCTTACATCTCCCCCCATTCTATCAAGTA
>CM052722.1:4782498-4811665 GCA_028551405.1 Uromys caudimaculatus
GTTGCCCCTGCTATGAGCTTTTCTGCGTTCCTGTGAGAGAGAGGATTGTCTCCCGGAGCTGCCTGTCTATGGAATCCTAGTGTCCCAGGCAGAAGTTTCCTGCCACAGGCGCCCGCTTTTGGGATCCAGGGGGGTTTTTAGGCCCGCCTACCTCGGTCCCTGAATCTCGTGGGTTTGGGGCAGTACCTGGTGAGCTGTGGGGCGTGTCTTTGGCCCTCTGCTGGGTCTTGCGATCTCCGGCGAGGGATCTTTGTCCCGGCGCTGATTAGCTGTGGGGCCCTGTGGCCCAAGCTGAGGTTTCCGGCCGTCGCCGGAAGCTGCTGGCGGTCAGTCTCTGTGGCCTGGTGAGCTGTGGGGCATCCTGTTGGAACTTTTGAAAGGGCTTGGTAACAGGTTTGAGAAGAGGTTCGTGGGTGGGGCCTAACGCTGCTTTATATAAAGGGCAAGAAAGGAGGGAAAAGGAAGGAACCCAGGAATGTAAAAAGCTAGCCATTCCTAGGAATGATAAAATCCCTTCATTTGTAGAAGGAACAGTTAGAAACTGAATCAGATTCTTTCTATTTAAGCCTTGTGGGTTGGGGTAATTGTTAGTCCCAAATAGGTGACCTGAGGAGAGGACAAACAATTGGACTTTAGAAGGTGAGACCTTGTAGCCTCGACTGGAAATGAAATTTAGAAGAGAAGAGGTATCAGCTTGGCTAATCTCTAGAGAGGGGCTACAAAGAAGGACATCATCTACGTAAAGCACAATCTTAGATTTAGGGAGAGATAAAAAGAGTAAGTCAGAAGCCAGGGCCTGGCCAAATAGGTGTGGGCTGTCCCGGAATCCCTGAGGTAGAACAGTCCAGGTAAGTTGGGTAGAAAATTGGTGTCAGGATCTGTCAAGGTAAAGGCAAATATGTTCTGTGACTGGGCATCAAGATGGATAGAGACAAATGCATCCTTGAGATCTAGGACTGAAAAATGAGAAGTCCATGAGGGGATAGTGGAAAGAAGTGTGTAAGGGTTAGGCACTGCAGGATGGAGGGGGACCACTGCAGAATTAATGTGTCTGAGGTCTTGAACCAGTCTATAGGTACCATTAAGTTTCTTAACTGCTAATATAGAGGTGTTAAAGCGGGAAGAGGTGGGGGGAAGAGGTAGGGTGAAGAAGTTTTTTCCTTAAGAGGTCAGAAATAATAGGCTTAAGTTCCCTGAGGCTCTGGAGAGAGAGAGAGAGAGAGAGAGAGAGAGAGAGAGAGAGAGAGAGAACTTGGGTGATGTACCTGGTAGAGTCCAGTAACTGGATGACAACAGGAGAATGATGTTTAGCAACAGAGGGGTTCTGGATGTCCCAAACTCGGGGGTCCATCTGAGAAGCTGGTAAAGGAAACAACATGTTAGTGTTAGTAGGTTGATTAGCTAGAAGAAGGAACAGAGGAACTGCTGGTGAACTTGGGTTTAGATGAATGGGGGAAGCAAAGAAAATAGAGTCTCCTTACTTAGCTAAAAGATTCCTTCCCAATAAGGGAACAGGACATGTCAGCACTACCAAAAAGGAATGAGTGAGGGATACACCCCTAAAAATGCAACTAAGTGGTGGGATCTGATGAGGAAGATAAGGTTGTCCTCCTACCTCGATGATAGGAAAACGTGAAGGTGAAGTGGGTCCCCAAAACTCCATCAGGACTGAGCAAGTGGCCCAGGATGTCCAAGAGAAAGGAGATAGGCTGCCCACATACCATGATAGCTACCCGGGGCTCCCTGGTAGTGATAGGCATGGTCAGGTCGAGAGAGCTCAGGCCCCTTCAGTCATCTATAGCCAAGCCTAGGAGGTTGACTGGAGGGTTACCCGGGAATGATGTCCCTCTGTTCTACGCGATGTGAGGGCAATTGATAGCCCAATGTCCTTCCTGAGGGCACCTAGGACATGGTCCCCTTGGCTTGCTGAGGGTGGGGCAAGCCCTCACCCAGTGACCTTGTTGACCACATCTATAGCAGGGGCCTGGTGGTCTCTGAGCCTTAGAAGACCAGGAGTCTGGGATAGCAGCTGAGGCTGGTCGGACAGCTTCTGCCAGCATGTGGTATTTTTGTTTTCAGGCTTTCTCATCTCTCTCATAGTACACCTTGAAGGTCAGTCCAAGACTAGGGGCCCCTTCTCCAACCTCCTAAGTTTAGCCTTTATGTTGGGGTAGCTCTGGGAAAAAAGTAGGTCATCAGAAGTTGCTTACCTTCTGGGTTTTCAGGGTCCAGATTATTGTAGTGCAATAAAGCCTTTGTGAGGCATTCTAAATATTGAGATGGGTTCTCCTGTTTGTCCTAGACCACCTCTTAGAGTTTTTCAAAATTTACTGGCTTTAAGGTTGCCTTTCTTAGGTTGGCCAGAAGGCATGTAATAAATCTGTCTCTGGCTAAGATACCACCTGTGGAATTCTGGTCAGCCATTGCCTCAGATCCGATTGGATATGTTCCATCTGTTTGGTGAATTTTGTCTGTGTGCATTTTTGCCTCTTCCCAAACTCACCAGTGTTCTTCAGGAAGTGAATTATTAGTAAGAATCAGATGAGCATCATGGAAAGTCAAGCTATAAGACTGAGTGATGTACTGGAGCTCCTTAATAAAGGTAGAGGAGTTAGAAGTATACGAACCCAGTCTGCTTATTTGAGAAAATTCACTCAGCAAGAAAGGAACATGTACTCTGACCAGACCATCAACCCCAGCCACTTCCCTTAGAGGAAGGACTGGTGCTGGGCCAGGTGTCCCTGGAGGAGAAGGACTTGGGGGTCTCACTGTGGCCTTAGAATTCGTGATAGGAGGAATAAATGTTGGCGCTAATGCAGGGTGATTGGAGTGACCTGAAACTGGCACAGAAGGAGGGGAGGGGTCAGGAGAGGTCGAGCTAGTAGGCCCTGGGGTATCCTGGTGAGAAGGAGAAACTGAGGCGGCAATTTGGGTTTCCGGCAGTGTGAAAGCAGGTCTATGGTGAAAGGGAGGTGGTCGTTAGCTGGATCTAGGGTTGTACAGTCGTCTAGTGGTGGTTGAATAGGTTTCATGGCTAAGAGAAGTTGGGTTGGAGAACAAGCAGAACACATGGAGGGGTGAGAGCGAAGATAGAT
Organism: Uromys caudimaculatus; assembly: GCA_028551405.1. Taxonomy (NCBI): domain Eukaryota; kingdom Metazoa; phylum Chordata; class Mammalia; order Rodentia; family Muridae; genus Uromys; species Uromys caudimaculatus. The sequence continues at coordinate 4,785,594 of CM052722.1, forward strand.
GAATGCTTGGATATATGGGACTTCTTTCCATTTATCCGACTGCTGGCAGTATGTATGGAGATCTCTTAAAACAATCAGGTCTAGCATGCAATTATCTGGACATTTGGAACTATTATCTAAAGGGTACTGAACCCGGACATTATTGCCAAGGTGTATCAGTTTTGAGGGCCTCAAATCGGGCATTAATTTCAGAGATTTGAGATTTTCCAGGAGACATCCCAGTGGGGTGCCTGGGGGTATATTCAAATACAATTTAGCACCCATTGGGTGATGGGGATGTTACTGAACTATTCTGCTGGCATTCTGAGAAGAGTTCAGTAATGGGTCAGTGTATAGCCAAGCGAGACATTCAGGTCATCATGTGAATAACTAGGGGCTATGGGGGCAATTTCCCGGAAAGTGCCAGAAAGCAGTTCAACCTAGTTCCAGGAATTTAGACTGCTTGCAAGAGCTTGAGGGGTTTATGAACTGCTTTCGAGAAGGGAGGTCACCCAAGGGTCTAAGTTTTAACTCATAGGTCAGCCAGGAAGCCGGTCATAAGGACCTGGGCATTGAAATGCCAACTCCTCAGCCCAGAAAAGGCTGACCAGGTGCTATCTGGGCATACAGGGTCCCTCCAGCCAATTGGAGAAACTCCTCACCAATCAATATGCAGGTGTGTGTTTGTGCACTTCTGCAGTCGGGTAGCAGGAAGTATGGAACCGTGTGGTCATTGTGGCTAGATGTTAGCTCCATGTGGTGGGCCATGGTGGCATAGCTCATGTAGTAGAAGTCCGAGATTCTCCCAGTGGCTGTGGTGATGGTCTGCAACAGTAGTGAAAATCCATACATTGGATGAAGGTCAGTGCCAGTGGATGGAGTCCATGTGGTGTAACAGTGGCTTCAGGTGGTGATGGTGGTGGCAGCAGTCCATGTGGCATTGGTCCTCTGGTAGCAGCGGAGGCTCCATGGTTGTGCCAGGTGGCTGCCTGGACTCCACAGCTCCCCTGTGAAGTAATTCCCGAAGTCTTCAGCACCAATGTTGTCATCGTGGCACGGCTCCAGAAAGACCACATCAGGCTAAACAGTTCTACATGTTTATTGAGAGAGAGAAGGGCAAGGTGGTGGCAAAAAGAGATGGGGAGAGAGAGAGAGAGAGAGAGAGAGAGAGAGAGAGAGAGAGAGAGAGATCAGAGGGACTTTCCACTTATATATGGATAGTGACAGCCATAGGTAAAGGTGGGATGTGAGCCAAGTAGATTCTGGGAATATGGTGGCTGTTGCTTTGGCAACAGGTGTGTGAGTCATGCTGTCACCTAGGTGTAATGTCACTGGTTTTGGAGGTCCCTGATGCCAACAGAAGTAGCAATGAAAATAATGTCATGGTTGGGTGTCATCACAGCATAAGGAGCTTTATTAAAGGGTCATAGCCTTAATAGGGTTGAGAACCACTGTACTAGGTCTTATCAAGTATTTGGCATAGCCAGTTCTGGGAAAGTATTTGCCTGGATCACCTACATGTGCAATACATTGTTTGTCCATTTGTTCAGCCTTTTATGGCTTTATAATTTTAGTTTATTGCCCTTTTCTTATATTATATATACTTAATATCATATGAACTATCGAGAAGGCATGCTCTATGAAGGAAGTGATTTGCTTTGTTATTAGTTTCTTTAGTATCTAGGACAATGTCAAGCAAAGTGGAACTACATTTTTTTTGAATGAATGGATCAGCTTAATGTCCCTTCAGCTCCTCACAGACATCAGCCTGAGTCTGGCAATTCACTGAATGCCCTGAATGCATTGAAAGAAACATTCATAGACTGAGCCATTCCAGCCTGGTAGTCTTTCATTTTGATTCCACCACTCTTTCACCTGGACATGTCTATTTCCAAAGCACTTAAGTAAAGCTTGATGTTGATGGTTTTTGTCAATGTCAGAAAAAAAATGTTTGACAAGTGTGCAATCTCACTTCATGAATTTCAAAATAGATGACACCCATTTTGATAAATGCATATGATTCTGCAGTTGATGAGAAAGAAAAATGAAAATAGGGCTAAATTACAGTCTGATACCCAGGACAATAATCAATCTTTCATCATGTTAATGGTCTGTCATGAGCCTGTAAAAGCACACAAAGACAGGAAACAGCAAAGTCCTCATACCAGCTTTCTTAGGGAGTCAACATAATTTGGTTAACAAGACACACTTATCTGTGAGTGAATTATAACTAAGTATGAACCTGACAGTTCAATTATAAAATATGTCACAGCTTTCCAGAAGTGATTACTACTATAACACTGAATAAGGTTACCATGGGCAGAAAAGACTAATTGGTCAGGTTAGGTCTTTTTTTACATGTCACACGTCTTTCTCCTCTTACTCTACTGTTCTCCATGTCTCAGCTGAGAATATTAACTACCTCCTTGTTCTCATTCTCTAGTGGTCTCTCTGCATGTGTTTCCTGACACATTATTGTTAAGATAGCTGGGAATGTATATTAACCAATTCTAGCTCTGTCTCTGTTGAACTCATGACAATGAAGAATGGGGGATAAGAGGACTGTTAAAGGACCAGTAAGAGGCAGAAGAACTCACAAAAGCTCTTTCTGTACCATCTCTAGGTGAACAGTGCAGTGCACTATGAGCAACTTGTCTCTTTTTGTCTATGAGTCCAGGTTCCTATATATTCCTGTCACTCATAAGTTCTACTCAACTTCTCTTTCTATCTCTGCTCCCCCACCCAAATGAACTCACCTTACTTGCTACTTAAAATATCCTCACCTTTATAGAAAGTTGTAGGGGCTGGAGAGATGGCTCAGTGGTTAAGAGCACTGGCTGCTCTTCCAGAAGTCCTGAGTTCAATTCCCAGCAACCACATGGTGGCTCACAACCATCTGTAATGGGAACTGTTGCCCTCTTCTAGTGTGTCTGAGGGCAGCAACAGTGTACTCACATACATAAAATAAATAAAATCTTAAAAAATAAAAAAAAATCTTAATACTGAGTTATATATTTCAAAATAAATTTTATTAGTTTAATAAAAAATAGAAAGTTGTATAATCTTAATCCATACACTATGATACCTCATGATTCTTTTGAAGCTCAAGCTGCCCACTTCCTTCCCTAACCTACTTGTCTGAACAAAACCTTGGTTCCCATGTATTATTGCTTGGATTTTCCTATAAGCATCTCTCGTGTCAGGGTTTTTTTTTATAAAACCTACTTTAGGATTCTTGAATGCTTCAACCTCCCTTCTAATCCACTGATTGGAGGTGGGGGGAAAGGAGGTTAATAGGAAAAGACTTTTGTGGACCTGTTTTGAAGTAGTTCTTTGGGGTGATTCTGTTATTTGTTGTCAGAATACTAGCAGTCCAGTCCAATAGCAAACACCAAACATGAATCAGTAGAAGCAGCTTGATCCAGCAGAAACAGCAAGGCTCCTATCTGCCAAATCTGCATGAGTCAATGGAAATGGCCAGAATCATCTGGAATACCATAAGAAGCTCTTTGATGTATTTCTCTCTATGAAGTGAAGATAAATGAAGAGCAGAGAAGAAACTAGAGGAGTGAAGAATTACATGGCCAGCAAAGACCAGCAAAGACCAAAGACCAGTGAATACCAGCAAAGCATTGCATGGAGTCACAATGCAAGAATGACCTCTCATTGTTTATGGGGTTCCATTTATACTCTTTCCAAACATTACACACCCTCTCAAGCATCTGCTGCAGCAAAATATCGCATGTCCTCTCACATGTCTGCTTCAGCAAAACATCCTCTCATAAAGACAGCTTCCAGAAAAACATCACATGACACAACTGAGTTTTCAAAGAAACCAGAAATTTCCACTTCAGGTTTGAGTACAGACAAAAGTTTTGGAGATGATCCCAGAAACAACCAATAATGATATAGGAGTGATGCAGAAGAAAAGCACAACTCAAGGCACACTGTGTTAAATTTAGCACCGGGGATAATATGAAATCAGTCTCCCCCATAAACTCTAAACACAGTACAAAATACAGTAGGTAGTATTACATCATCCAGGGGGCAGAAAAGGCTGAAGAACTTATTTAGTCTTTTATCAGCCACTGAGTGAATGATATTCCCAGGGATCATTAATATCCTAGTATCCTTGTCTTTCTATGGACAGAGTTGGCTTTAGTATGCAAAGACAGTCCTCAGGCATATGTATTGTTGCAGGCATTGACGCTGAACTAGCTAACTGAAAATTTTGAAGTTGAGGAGATAATGGTGAGGATCTGACAATATTCATTGTTCTAATCATCCAGGAGTAATTTAGTGATGTAGAAGCCCTTCCATTAGCCTGTGTGAATAAGAAGAAACTGAGAATGTGAATCCTCAGACAAATTCCTTCCTACTCCAGCTACCCCAAGTCATTTGTTTGCTACACTGATGCCAGGTCTTCACACTGAGAATATTCCCTTTGCAGTATAAATTAAACATGTCATGAAAATGTTCAACATTCAAACACATTTTTTCTCAGAAAGGAAAAACATCTAAGTAGATAATATTTTATTAGAGCTAAGCAAATAGTTTTGCATGGGCAAATGTCCTTATTTTAGAAATAGCAGAACTATAAATCCTAAGGCAATTATCTTGAGGAAACCAGCAAAGGAATAGGAGAAGGAGTATTATCTTACTTTTAATGACTTTTTATAATATCAAAATAAATCATTACTGACAGAGCTGAGAGGTAATTTCAATATTATAAACAAATCAGTGAACCAATTAAGTTATCAGAATAGAATCATGCTAAACATAAAAACCATACTCTAAAAACCAAACCACGCTTTCTACCCTTAAGGGAGACTACTGAGTTCCAACTATCAATTACTATCAATTCCACAAGGAAGTGCAGTCTTGGGTGCCATTTTGCCCCATGTATTCATATGAAGGATGGAAAGTAGCACTTCTGATTCTGAGCCATGATGGTTTGCAACAATTCAACTACATATTTTTATTAAAACACTGAATGAACCAATGCTCACATGCCAATGGCAACATTTTAGAAGAGAGAAACTTGTTTCTGTTGGCTGCTTTCTTTTTCCAAAAAGAAAAATCTCTTTTATTTGTTTCATCTGGAATTCTTGTCACAGAGCATTTCCACAAAATTCTGTTGAATCTCTGAAAAATTACAAAAGATAAAGCCAGACCCAATATTATTATCTTAGAAATGAGGAAACTAAAGCATGGAATGTGTCAAGTGCCTTCAGTGATATGTCACTACTAACAGTAGGGCATAAAAGTTGCTTCACCAAGTCACTGAAGAGGAGTTCTTCTGAAAATGAAAACTTCTGCACAAAAACGTGTGATCCAACAACAGGATGGCATGTTGCCATCTTTCAGAAGAGAAATTATGAAGCTAGCTGAAATGAGGACAACAGAGATAGAAAGGACACAAAAACTGCCAAAAAAAAATCTTTGGTGAATTCCCTATCTAGAGTTAAGGTGGATGCATCAGGCTATTTAATATTAGTCCTTGATGTCCTTTGGATTACACAGTTAGTAGAAAATAAATATATGCTATTCCAATAGCTCAGTTCTCAAATGAAGGCATAGTGATGGCAAGCAAGTTCTATAATTTCATGTGCTTTCTGAAAATTAACAATGCTCTGAAACGTTAGAACACTCCAGGAACAAGGAAAGAAAAGGGCATTTTATTTAGTGATTTTATAAAACATAAAGAATCCTAAAGAAAGCAGCCATAATGTAGCAAAGAGTTTCCACTATGTAACATCCACTTAGGACTGCCACCTGATCTGCATAGAACTGAGGACAACTCCATATTTGTCAGATGATTTAGCTGAGTAGACTCTTACTCCACTTTAGAGACTCTAGACAACTGACCAATTCATGTCCTACCCAGACATTTATTCCAAATAATGCTAGCACTGCATTTCTTAATAGTATATAGTTGAAAGAATTTCAAAGGAATTATTTAAGAAGTCACTGTTTTACAGATAACTGTGGATGCATAGAAAAGCTTGATCACCCTTTCAACATGCCAGAATTATATCCGATTTGAAACATGGAAACCATTTAAACTACAAGGAGTGCAGAAAATGTTAACTACATTATACTGGTGAAGAATTACATGTAAGAAAGAGTTGAGGATGTTGCCCAATGGTAGAGTGTTTCCTTACTATGCCAAGGAACACCCCCTCAAAGAGGAATTATTTGGAGCAAGTGTGATAATCCAATTTGAAGTATGACAAAATCAATTATGTACTAAAATATTAGCAATGGTGATAACTTTAATTAAAAACACAATCGATTTTGTTTCAAACAGGCTTTCCTAATTTACATCCCAGGATGCAATTACTTATCTAACTTCTATCCCAGTTTCACTGTTTCTCTGTCTAACATCTCTCCTTCTTCCTTAGTTATTTTTGGTCCCAAAGGAAGAGATGTCCTTCCTCAAAGTTAAGGCTATTTTGTCACCTGAACTCAGCCCTCCTTCCATCCCAACAATCCACTCATTCCTTAACTGCTTCCTTTATAGCTCCGCCATTGATGTGCTACATTAATGGCTCTGAAGGCTGGGGAAATACTTTAGTTTGTAAACGTGTAAGTATAAGGATTTGAGTTCAGTTTCCCAGAATGCATGTGAAAAGTTGGGCATGGGGTTGTGATTCCATTCCCAGGGAAATAGGCAGATTCTGAGGCTGTCTGGCTACCCAGTCTAAGCTAATTGGCAAGTTGCAGAGCCTAGTAAGAACAAACAGGAAAAAAATATAGACTGAGGTCACCTAGGCCCCAAAAGATAAATGTCACATTTTTATCTCTTAAATGAGTGTTTTAGCATCAAATCTTTTGTTTGGGGTTTTTAACTTGGAGTTCATGTGGAATCTAGAAAACTATAAATAGGCCATTGTCAGAGATGCATTTAAGGAGCAGGGACAATATAATATAGGTAAAATGCCATTAGAGAAGGGAGATCCTGGGGATAGATGGTTTTCAATAAATGGTGAAGTAATGAGGATGGGGGACACAGGGGATGAGGAGAAAGGTTAACCAAAATAAGTGTGTATGGAGAAGCTACTTGGTAAACCTATACTGTTGTGGGAAATGCTAAAAAAACGAACCTGCCAACTCTCCGCACTCCTGCTTCTCTCAACCTGCCAACTCTTCGGCCCCACTGGGCCACAGGGTTCCTGTCTAGTATATCTCACTCAGTGGTCCCTCTGCCCACCATCTCTCCAGTGGAGCTCCCCCTGAGTTCCTCTTACTACCACGCAATGCCCCACGCACCCCACGGTCAGCCATTTCAACACCCAATTACCTGATAGAATTAAAACTCTTAAGCTTATAGTTAACTAATCAGATTTATGTATCAATAAAATCACAATTTACAAGATGCCAATACAATAATTTCAGAGCCAAGTGATAATGATAAATGCCTTATCCCAATAATTCTAACTTTGTGATATCATAATTGGTTGTGACTGGTCACTGCCATGCTGGTTCACGTCTGCTGCCATCTTCCTTCCCCCTTTCTCCCCTGAGATGTTCTCTGTCCCTCCAACTCTTAGCTCCTCCTCCCTTTTCCCTGTCCAATCACAGGCCTCTGCACTAATATAATTGGATTGGGAAAATCCTGCAACACAGTACCAATAGGCCACTAGCCTTTCCTCAAAGACTGTCTGCTCATAAAAGCAACATGCACACCTTGCAGGAAAGTTTGAAAACATATTCAAAATACTGAAAGAGAATTTATGAGACAAAAATTATCTGAGTTCTGTGGCACCTTTCTTTTGAGGCTGCATGCTTTCTTTCTTTTTTTTTTTTTTTTCTTTTTTTAATTGCACATCCTTCCTTTACTATACTGTTCTGGAAAGAGACTTAGTTGTTATGCCCAAAAGAGTTCTGAACCCACACGGTAGGGTCAAGCAGCTGGAACATGATTCAGACAGTGAAAGACAAAACTTGGACATGATCAAGGGGCACTTCACCTCTACAAAACAAGGCAAATGGATCTAAACACAGCAAGAGGTATAAGGAGCTTATCCCATTTGATACGAGGAATGGCTTATTTTCTGGCGACCACATAGGACTGTTTCAACTATCACTAGCAGCAACCGCAGAGCTGCTTTTGTGTGCTGATATATGTATAGATACATTTTTTGTAAAAGTAAATGTAACACATAGACTTGACAAGATTGATCTCAACCTTCTAGGGTCAGCAGCTCCTTTAGGGTCAGAGAGAAAGTAGGGTCTTTTAAATCACCATGAGGTTACTTTCACCCTCCACTGGAATGAATATGTCCCCAGTTACCTAATTGCGGGAAGAGTGCAGGACAGGTTCCAGGGACAAAACTGTACTGCAGCTTCTCCTCATTGGTCATACCATACCACAGTTCCTCCCTGACTTCTTCCTAACCAGACCCTTAGTAAACTAAGGAAAACTATAATTACTATCTCTCATCTCTCCTAGTACAGGGAGCCATCCCTGGATGTAGACCAAGAACCTGCACCCCCAGTCGTGTTATTCTGACTAGATTCTATGAAGGGAGTAGGTGCAGAGGATAAAATGAAAATGGGAGCCACAGGTCCCCACCTGCAGCTATAACTTAAGCTTAAGGTTCTAAAGATCTCATCAGTGTGGCAGTGCTGGGAGGGTGCAGGAGGCAGGAACAGGCAGGGAGGGTGTCAAGATAGGAGTTTGCCTTCTTGCCTTCACTTGTTTACCTTGCCCTGAGCAACCACAGCTTCCATGGCTTTACACACAGTCTCCTCATGACCCAGGAACTGCATGGGCCTGATCTGATGGGTTTCAAGTTCTTGCCTAATACATAGACGATGGGAATGCCCATTGGCAAGTTCAGCTCCATGATGGCCTCTTCTGAGAGACCCTACATATGCTTGATGATGCCCTAAATGCTGTTGCCATGGGTAGCAATCAAGACCCTTTTCCCCTCCTTGATCTGGGGGATAATTTCTTCTGGAAAGAAGGGCAATGCTCTGGCAATATTATCCTTCAGGCTCTCACAGGAGGGGAGCTGGTCCTCAGTAAGGTCTGCCTACCTGTGATCCTTGCTGATATTGCTGTAGAAAGGATGATCAGGCTCCATTGGAGGTGGTGGAACATCAGAAGATTGTCTCCAGATCTTTACCTATGCCTCACCATGCTTAGCAGTAGCTTCTGCTATATTGAGACCTGTTAGACCCCCATAGTGTCACTCATTGAAGCACCAAGTCCTGACCATCTGGTCAATGGCATCCAGGACTGTCCAGAGGGTCCGGATTGCTCTCTTCTGCACAGAGGTGAAGCAGATGTCAAATTCATAGCCAGCATCTCACAACACCTGCCCGCCGAGCTTCACCTCCTTGTGGCCCACTGGACTCAGGTCTGTGTCATACCAACTGCTGAAGCAGTTTTCCAGGTTCCAAGCACTCTCACCGTGCAGGATCGGCACCAACTTGTAGGCAGCCATGGTGACAGGCAGAGGATGCAGCAGCAACTCGAGACTGTTTGTTTTCATAGTAAGACTCTAATTGTAGAATGCTAATTTTTTAAAATGTGTCAATGGTTTTACAGGAGCCTTTTAAGGCATGCCATTTATTGTATGATAGCCATGTTTCAAATGGGCTGTTCTTAAAATGCAAACAATAAAAGAATGAGTAGATGTTATTTAAAGTTACAATTAAGAAAACACATATTGCATACTTGAATCTGTTATAATTAAAAGAAAACCTTGGACACAGAATGCATTGAAAAAGAAGAATGACAGGAAATAAAAGTCATGCTATAAATAATTTTCTATTTAGCTTTTCCTTACACAGGCACTTTGCCATGCCACTTAAAATTCTCTAACATATGTACTGTTTGGTCTGTGTCACAGATACTAAAACTCTGCAAAGCAGAGAACCTCAATTTCCCAATCACTGGATAATAATTTACTTTCAACTAATATTGTTATAAATAAGCATATTATTAACATCCATGTGCACATATCACACTGTACATCTAGCTAGCTAAGTGGAAGAGGATCAGGCCATGTTAACCTCAGTCATTTATCTGAAAGGTTAGGTCAGTCTACTCAGTCTTACTTGCTGTGGGTACAAACAAATCTCCCACTGTAGTGTCATTATCTTTGCACATTTTTTTTTTAAAAAAAATCTCTTCTATTGGTAAAATATCATCTTATTTATTTCCTTGGATTTTACTACTAGGGAGATCATGACTCAGATAAAATGAGTTCATCTGTCTATTACTGTCTATATCATGGTCCATCTTTCTTTTTTTAAGTTGAAGCTATTTTTATTATTTCATATACTATTACTTTTCAAATTCATAAGTGTTGCAGGAAATATTAAAAAACATACCAGCAAGTTCCCGCAATTCCCCTTGGTTCTCTCTGCCCCTTGGGGCCTGGCTGGTCATGCACTAGTGGGCAATGGCTGACCTGTTTTATCTCATGGAGACTCTGACACAGAACTCCAAAATCTCTCCACCTAGCTTGCTAGGTTCCCACTGGCGGGTCTCTACCATGCCAGCCCCATGCTTCAAAACCCCCATGGCCTTAGTGGTACACATCAGGCAAACCTACACTTTGCTGCCATACCTTTCTCTTGTGAACCCAGACGAGCTGCCATGTGAAGGAAAACACAACACAAACTCAATTCAGAAACAACAGTAATTCAATCTCTGGGTGCAACAACTAAAACCTAATCTTGTAAGCCATATTAAATCTAATTTCTGTGGTAGCGAATCCTAGTGGATTCTTCATAAGCTGGGAGACTCTAGCAGCTACATCTTGCTCTTACACTATCCCTGTTCCAAAAGACCTCTAACTCTCTCCTCCTTTCCTTCCTCCATACAACCCAGAAGCCCTGCTTACTCGTCCAGTGATTGGTCTGTTTATTCATTAGGGAAATTGGTTCACAAGAAGTCACCTGAGTACTTGACTCACTCCTTGTTCACAGACCCTTCCAGGAAAGCAGAATTAGCATCAAAATACAAACAGCACCAGGCCTATCCACAACACATAAGCTTTATTATTTAAAAATAGCAAGGAAATGAAAACATCATACATTAAATTAACCAGACCCAAAGTCTACACAGCTCAATGAAATTTCATACACTATTAGAATAGGTATTTGAGATGGAAGCTGTGATGTTTCACATTAAATCTTACACTTTCAGTATCCAATAAAATTTTCATACTTATCTACTACTCAAAAGAAAAAAACTATGACATAATTAGGACTAAAAACCAAATTAGTTTTATATCATTTTTTCATAACTCATGTCTATTATCTCAATTTAGTCTTTCCTTGTCTCCTTATATTTAGCTTTTCTTGTTCGCTTTTCTCCATGTTTTACTGTACCCATGTGTACATTTATTTACATATACACATATACTTTGGGGTAGATTCTTCATATTAATGATAGCATGTGGTGTTTTCTTTCTGTGATTGTGTGACCTCACTTAATATTATATATTTTAAGTACATCTATTTTATTGCAAATTTTTAGCTTCATTTTTCTTTAGAATTGACTAGTATTCATATATATAATTCATATATATATACCACAATTTCATATTTCATTATATTTTCATCTGTTGATAGACAAGATTGATATCAAGTCTTTGCTATGATGAATAAAGCAGCAGTAAATATAGAGGCACAAATATCTCTATGGTATGGTATGTAGTTCTCTGAGTATACACTCAGTAGTGAAATAGCTGGGTAATATGGTAATTTTTAATCTCTTGAGAAGTCTTCAAACTGGTTTCCAGAATGGCTATACAGCATTATTCATACTTCCACCAACAGTGAATAAGGGTCCACTTTCACAGCCCATTTTTTTTTTTATGGAGGCATTACTACCTTGGTTGCTGGTTGATTGTATTTTCTTTCCTGTTCCAGCATTATTTATTCAATACTATTTCATGTACTTCTGTTCCAGTATAGTTTCAAGATCTATTTGTGTATTTGTTCATTTAATACAAATAAGCATTTTCTCTCTTTCAGTGCTTTCAAGGATGTGAAATATTTTGTAAACTAAAGATTAGTTCAAAATTATCTTTCTGATTTTTGAGAGTTTTTATAGTCATATATTTAAGCTCAAGCCATCTGAAATATATTTTGCTGAACAATATGGAAGTGTAACACAGTGTTTTCCCAAATAACGTTTTCAATACTTTTGTTGAATATGTAATCTGCAATAGTTCACCTAGTGTATACTGAACTATTTTACACTAAGATCTGTTGAGGGATGTCTTAGGGTTTCCATTGCTGTTAAGAGACATCATGACCAAGACAACTCTTGTAAAGGACAATATTTAATTGGGGCTGCCATTTAGTTCTGAGGGTCAGTCCATTATCATCGTGGTGGGAAGCATAGCAGCATCCAGGCAGGCATGGCACTGGAGGAGCTGAGAGTTCTATATCTTGCTCTGAATGTAACCAGGAGGAGACTGACTTCCAGGCAGCTAGGAGGAAGGTCTCAAAGCCCACGCCTACAGGGACACATTTCCTCCAACAAGGCCACAGCCACTCTAACAAGGCCACACCTCCCAATAGTGCTAATCCCTGGGCCAAGCATAACAAACCACCACAAAGCTATCTGTTCTGTCATCTTGATTACTATATATTTCTGGTCATAATTATACCACAATATTATAGTTTATTTGTTATTTGATAAGAAAGTCATTCTAACTCTCCATGCCTTTGTTGCAGGTAGTTATAAAAAACAATTCACACTAAACTGGCTAGGCACTGGCATCTATGGTCTTGCCTGCCCCCATGGTTCCTGCAGCTAGCTTGCTGCCAGGCCACTCACACTTCCCAGGCCATCTACCCCCTATGGCTAGCCTGCAGAAAGCTAGCTAGATCCCCTTAGCCCCATAAAATGATAACACCAAAGACATGTAATAAATCAGCCAAATTTAAAAAGGTAAATCTCCAACCCCAAAGTGCCTGCACAAAAAACCCAAATTCAATTGATATAAATTCATGCTGCACACCTAGACAGGGCAAATGTAGCCTACATTATTCTTTTTTCCATCTATGAAATCCGTAGCTACTTGCGGCTTGTCCAGGTCATGTGGTTCTGGTTCATCTTCCTTTTCCTCCATTATCTCCCCATCCTCCGTCTCTCTCTCTCTGTCTCTCTATGTGTCTTTCTCTTTCCCCTTTCTAAAACTTTCAGCTCTGCCTTTCCTTCCACTGCCCAAACACAGGCTCTAGCCTTTGCTGATTAAGATATCACCTGACTTCATCTGAGTACAAGCACCCCTTTTGAGGGAGCAGGAAAAACATAATCCACAACATGCCTTCACACTTCACACAACATCATTTATTCATTTATTTTAAGAGTGAACTTCTTCTAATAAACCAAAGAAAAATATACTCAGCTTTTAACAGTTGCATTACCCTCAGTTTATAGGAAGGGATGGGTGAAAAGGTCTTCTAACTAATGGGAGAAGTGGAAAGCTTCCTTCCCTCCACAGAAATGGAGGAAAGCACTTCCTTTTCCAAACAAAAGCATAATTAAATTTAAATCAGAAGAAAGGTTCCAAGGGAATTACACCATACAGACACTGGCCAGGGTCAGGGTGAGGATGCTGAAAGTGGTGAAAACTGTTACTAAATCTTATCTTGAGATGTAGCAATGGAAATGAATTGAGACCCATTTCCAGCCCCCTTTGAATTAAGAAAGGCAGCATAGAAGGCCACAGAACAATCTGGCCAGCAGGCACTGCTTCCGCATTGGATTTGTCATGAGTACTTGAGTTTCACATGAGCTCTGTGAAGTTCTTCAAAGGAAGCTAAATTGAATAAAGTTTGCTTGTATATGAATCATGGTGGTGATGGTTGGAAGAAGTGTGTGTTAGAAGAGAAGGATAAAAAGAAAAAGTAGGTGGTAAAGATCTTGCTGTCTCTTGTGAATGTTGTTTAGACCCCCATCACATGGAAAGTACCAAAGACTTATCATAGACGTAGCAGCAACCAAAAGCAGATTACAAGAGAGAACAGTTAGGCAACAGCCTGGCTCCCTTTCCTAAGCCTTCCTCTTAGTCTCCACTCACATTAGGTCACTATAGAAAGGAGGAAAGAACAGGGCCATCCCAGAGGAGACTGTTACGTCATGTATATACCTCATTCCTCTCAGACCACAAACTTGGCAGGTTTCAACTACAGAGACTTGCTCTGGAGGAAAAGTGAGATGGACAGATTTTTCATACACAGAATCAAAATTAAGGAACCATCTCAAGATTCCATTAAGTTGTCTGTGACCCAACAGGAATGAATTTGTCCCACAATTGTCAAAGTGAAGGCTGAGATTGGAGAAAATCAAACTTATTTTTTCATTTGTATTCCAGAACAAAGAGACAGTTCAATAAAACCATGAATGAATAAGCAAAAACGAAAAAAAATAAAAATCATCTGTTGTCCCACAAGATTGCTGTAACTAATATTAACTGAAGTTTTCCAGGGATTTTTATGTGAGTTTCTTTTCAAATATGCAATTATGGTGTATTTATGTTTTAAAATCTCTTTTATCTTTAACACTATGCTCTAAACATTTGTGCATTTCACAAAGTATATAACTACATAACTTTAAAAAGTTTGTCTTTTTCCATGAGTTGGCAATTTACCCAAATTGGCCAAAGCTGCATCCTTCAATATTTATAGTTGGTTGCTCTGTAACCATTATATGCACTCTTGTGATCGCCATCCTTAGAACTAAATTTCTTTTCTCCGTAATTATTTTCTTAGGGTAAATCCTAATGAAAGAGTTACTTTCTATAATTGTAAACAATTCCTTATATCTGCATGCCAAGCAAGCAAGGGTTGAAACATTGAGAAAGTGCATCTGTATTAAACACATGCAGATTTTCTTCCTTGTGATTATTCCCTAAACAATTAGGTATTCACTATTTAAATGAAAACCTGGTATTCTCTGATATTCAGAAACACATAGATAAAATCATGCTTTCAAAATTCTATCCATCAAATAAATTTTATTACCTGATTTATCAGAGAAATATCTCAGCTCTGAGCATGTGTACCTAAGTTATTCTTTCTATAATAGACAGGTAAGGAAAATACCCTAAAGTGGATGGAGGTGACGGGCATGATGGGATAGCACAGAGAATACATGGTGGTTAAGTGTCTGATACAAATGTTCAGAGACACCTTACTGTAGAAACTAACTTTACAAACAATTTATTTTTCACTATAAGATAAATTAATATGTATGTATTTACATATATACACATAAATATAAAACAAAACTAGTACTAAGAATCTGTTTATGAGTGAAAAAATGGGTTAACCTGCTTAATTTGTACTTAACAATTTAATCATTTGGGGTACAGGTTTTCATTTAAATAGACGACTAACAATAGGGATCAGGGAATTTAGTTATGAAGAGTTTAAAAAAAAATCTAAAAAAAAACCAGTATAAGCTGTTTATGGTAAGCGAATTATTTTAATGATGTAATAAAATATTTTTAAATTTTGGCATAGTGATCATTTAATAGGAAAATAACTCACCAAAATGTCTTCACTTGAATTGTACTGATAATGTGAGGCATATGTGTAATTCAATATATACATATACCTATATGTATATACAGAAATTATTTTTAATATTTTCCTACTGCTGTGAAATTTAAAATTGGAAAATTTTGTGAGTGTTTTCCATGTCCAATAGAGCCTGTTTCTTTTTTTAGTAACTTAACGATCTCTTGAGGGCTGCACCTATAAATTCCCAGCTTGTCAGTAGACATGTACAGTGTTTGGGATAAGGTGGACACAAGTGCACATATAAATAAAACCTTCTTCTTGACTATTTTAAACATTAACTCACACGAGGAGAGCCTCTGAGCTATAGGTACATCCACTCATACGAGGAGAGCCTCTGAGCTATAGGTACATCCACTCATACGAGGAGAGCATCTAGAACTCATCACCTCTGAGCTACAGGTTGTGTGCCTACTGTAGCTTTTCCATCACTGTATTATATAGACATTTGCATATTAAAATCTGATTTTTCCCAGAGATAAATATTATATAGTGTTTCTATATTTAGATCAAACTGTGGTAATATATTGATCAGAACATAGTATTGGGGACTATAGCCTGAACATGTGGACTTGCAGTGACCCAGGAGGAGAGCAGGGGTCAATCCCATCTGTGTATAAGTTATTATAACTATGAAATCTTGTACAAAAGCAAAAACTTGAAAAAAAACACAAAAATACAGTTTTTATTTTGAAATACAAAAAAAGCCAAACAAACAAACAAAAAAAACAATTCAGTATCATGACTACTTTCAAAGTGTTTGCATTATATTACATGATATAAGTAATCTAGAAATGACTGAAAGCATTCAAAAGAAAAAACATAGGGTGTATTCAAATACTATACCATTTTACTTAAAAGACTTGAGCATTCCTGAATTTTGATACAGGGGGCAGGGTGTTCTGGAATCAATCCACTTGGGATACCAAGGACCAACAAAACATTTTAAAGCTTTTTCCCATATGCTAGAAATCCCCTTTCAGTTTTCACATCCACCAAAAGCCCAAAAGAATCTGGTTATCCAGATTTTGGCTAGTTTTCTCCTTTTTGTTTGCCTGATAACTATTAATGATATTGAAATGCATTTATTTGACTAAAAGAGAGTTGACATTTTTATCAGCTTATTAGTTATTTATAATATGAACACCACCTGTGTTGTGTACAGTCTGTTCCTGTCTTTGCTATTTGTCTTCTTATACATAAAATTTCTTAATATTTTGCAAAAGTTTTATACAACCACCATAGATTGTAAGCTCTTATGGCATGTATAAATTATTACAAATCTTATTTCCAATTTTTTTTTTTGAAACAGCAAAGTCTTTTATTTCCACCACATCAGCAGTTGCTGATCAATCAGGGCCACCAGACAAGGACTTGGGAGCCTTGTTTCTTCTGGCAGCACAAGAAGAGGATGAAACAAGGCTTATGAGTATGAAACCCACAAGCCTCTGGGTCAAGTTACAGTTATAATTTTTACCAATGTCAGCTGACATCGAATATGTTTTTGCCCAACCAATCAAATTTATTGGTACTTTCTTCTTTTTGATACTTTATTTACATTTCAAATGATTTCCCTTTTCCAGGTCTCCTCTTTGGAAACCTCCTATCCCATTCCCCCTCCCCCTGCCTCTATGAGGGTGCTCCCCCACCCAACCACCCACTCCCTTCTTCCTTCCCTGGCATTCCCCTATACTGGGGCATCTAACACCCTCAGCCCCAAGGGCCTCTCCTCCCCTTGATGGCCAACAAGGCCCTCCTCTGTCACTTATGTGGCCAGCAACATGGGTCCCTCCATATGCATTCTTTGGTGGGTGGTCCAGTCTCCAGGAGCACCAGGGTGTCAGGCAAGTTGACACTGTCCCTCCATGGGGCTACAAATTCCTTCGGCTCCTTCACTCCCTTCTCCAACTCTTCCATCTGGGACATCACGCTCAGTCCAATGGTTGCTGTGAATTGAATCTTTGGTATTCTGAACTTTTAGGCTAATATCCACCTATTAGTGAGTACATACCATGTTCATTTTTTTGTGACTGAGTTACCTCACTCAGAATGATATTTTCAAGTTCCATCCATTTGCCTGCGAATTTCATGAAGTCATTGTTTTTAATAACTGAGTAGTATTTCATTGTGTGAATATACCACATTTTCTGTATCCATTCCTCTGTTGAGGGACATCTGGGTTGTTTCCAGCTTCTGGTTATTATAAATATGGCTGCAATGAACAAAGTGGAGCATAAGTCCTTATTACATGTTGTAACATCTTCTGGGTATATGCCCAGGAGTGGTATAGCTGGGTCCTCAGGTAGTATTATGTCCATTTTTCTGACGGTCCGCCAAACTGATTTCCAGAGTGGTTGTACCAGCTTGCAATTCCACCAGCAATGGAGGAGTGCTCCTCTTTCTCCACATCCTTGCCAGCATCTGCTGTCACCTGAGTTTTTGATCTCAGCTATTCTGACTTGTGTGAGGTGGAATTTTGGGGTTGTTTTGATTTGCATTTCCCTGATGACTAAGGATGTTGAACATTTTTTTAGGTGCTTCTCAGCCCTGTGAATTTCCTCAGTTGAGAATTTTCTGTTTAGCTCTGTTCCCCATTTTTTGATAGGGTTATTTGGTTCTCTGGAGTCTAACTTCTTGAGTTCTTTGTATATATTGGATATTAGCCCTCTATTGGACGTAGGATTGGTAAAGATCTTTTCCCAATCTGTTGGTGGCAGTTTCATCCTTTTGACTGTGTCCTTTGCCTTACAGAAGCATTGCAATTTCATGAGGTCCCATTTGTTGATTCTTGATCTTAGAGCATAAGCCATGGTGTTCTATTCAGGAACTTTCCCCTTGTGCCCATGTGTTGGTGACTTTTCCCTACTTTTTCTTCTATTAGATTTAGTGTATCTGGTTTTATGTGGAGGTCCTGGATCCACTTGGACTTGAGCTTTGTACAGGGAGATAGGAATGGATCCATGTGCATTCTTCATGTCGACCACCAATTGAAGCAGCACCATATGTTGAAAATGCGGTCTTTTTTCCATTGGATGGTTTCAGCTCCTTTCTCAAAGATCAAGTGACCATAATTGTGTGGGTTCATTTCTGGGTCTTCAATTCTATTCCATTGATCTACCTGCCTGTCACTGTACCAATACCATGCAGTTTTTAACACTACTGCTCTGTAGTACAGCTTGAGGTCAGGGATGCTGATTCCCCCAGAAGTTCTTTTATTGTTGAGAATAGTTTTCGATATCCTGGGTTTTTTGTTATTCCATATGAATTTGAGAATTGCTCTTTCAAAGTCTATGAAAAATTGAGTTGGAATTTTGATGGGGATTGCCTTGAATCTGTATATTGCTTTCGGCAGGATGGCCATTTTAATTATATTAATCCAGCCAAGCCATGAGCATGGGAGATCTTTCCATCTTCTGAGGTCTTCTTCGATTTCTTTTTTCAGAGACTTGAAGTTCTTGTCATACAGATCTTTCAGTGGTTTGGTTAGAGTCACACAAAGATACTTTATATTGGTCGTGACAATTGTGAAATGTCTCATTTCCCTAATTTCTTTCTCAGCCTGTTTATCCTTCGAGTATAGGAAGGCTACTGATTTGAGTTAATTTTATATCCGGCCACTTTGCTGAAGTTGTTTATCAACTGGAGGAGTTCTCTGGTGGAGTTTTTCAGGTCATTTAAGTATACAATCATATCATCTACAAATAGTGATATTTTGATTTCTTCCTTTCCAATTTGTACCCCTTTGACCTCCTTTTGTCTAATTGCTCTAGCTAGAACTTCAAGTACTATATTGAATAGATAGGGAGAGAGTAGACAGCCTTGTCTAGTCCCTGATTTTAGTGGGAATGCTTCAAGTTTCCTCCATTTAGTTTGATGTTGGCTATTGGCTTGCTGTATACTGCTTTTACTATGTTTAGGTATGGGCCTTGAATTCCTGATCTTTCCAAGACTTTTATCATGAACGGATGTTGAATTTTGTCAAATGCTTTTTCAACATCTAATGAAATGACCATGTGGGTTTTTTTGCTTTGTGTTTGTTTATGTAGTGGATTACATTGATGGAATTTCGAGTATTGAACCATCCCTGCATCCCTGGGATGAAGCCTACTTGATTGTGGTGAATGATTGTTTTGATGTATTATTGGATTCAGTTTGCAACAATTTTATTGAGTATTTTTGCCTTGATATTCATAAGGGAAAATGGTCTGAAGTTTTCTTTTATTGTTGGGTCTTTGTGAGGTTTTGGAATCAGTGTAACTGTGACCTCATAGAATGAATTGGGTAGTTTTTCTTCTGTTTCTATTTTGTGGAATAGATTGAAGAGTATTGGTATTACGTCTTCTTTGAAGGTCTGATAGAATTCTGCACTAAACCCATCTGGTCTTGAGCTTTTTTTGTTGGGAGACATTTAATGACTGCTTCTATGTCTTTAAGGGTTATGGGACTGTTTAGATGGTTTATCTGATCCTGATTTAACTTTGGTATTTGGTATCTGTCTAGACATTTGTGCATTTCATCCAGATTTCCAATTTTGTTGAGTATAGGCTTTTGTAGTAGGATCTGATGGTTTTTTGAATTTCTTCGGAATCTGTTATTATATCTCCCTTTTCATTTCTAATTTTGTTAATTTGGATACTGTCTCTGTGCCCTTTGCCTAGTCTGGCTAAGAGATTGTCTATCTTGTTGATTTTCTCAAAGAACCAGCTCCTGGTTTTGTTGTACAGTTCTTTTTGTTTCTACTTGGTTGATTTCAGCCCTGGGTTTCATTATTTCCTGCTGTCTACTCCTCTTGGGTGTATTAGCTTCTTTTTGTTCGAGAGCTTTCAGGTGTGCTGTTACGTCACTAGTGTATGCTCTTTCCAGTTTCTTTTTGGAGACACTCAGAGCTATGAGTTTTCCTCTTAACACTGCTGTCACTGTGTCCCATAAGTTTGGGTATGTTGTAATTTCATTTTCATTAAATTCTAGGAAGTCTTTAAATTCTTTCTTTATTTCTTCCTTGATGAAGTTATCTTTGAGTAGAGCGTTGTTCAGCTTCCATGTGTATGTGGGCTTTCTGTTGTTATTGTTGCCATTGAAGACCAGCCTTAATCTGTAGTGATCTGATAGGAGGCATGGGACTATTTCAATCTTCTTGTATCTGTGGAGGTTTGTATTGTGACCGATTATATGGTCAATTTTGGAGAAGGTACCATGAAGTGCTGAGAAGAAGGTATATAGTCTTTTGATTTAGGATGCAATGTTCTATAGATATCTGTTAAATCCATTTGGTTCATAACATCTGTTAGTTTCACTGTGTCTCTGTTTAGTTTGTGATTCCAAGATCTGTCCATTGATGATAATGGGGTGTTGAAGTTTCCTACTATTATTGTGTGAGGTACAATATGTGCTTTGAGTTTTAGTAAAGTTTCTTTTATGAATGTGGTTGCCCTTGCATTTGGAACATAGATGTTCAGAATTGAGAGTCCTTCTTGGTAGAGTTTTCCTTTGATGAGTATGAAGTGTCCTTCCTTATTTTTTTGATGACTTTTGGTTGAAAATCAATTTTATCCAATATTAGAATGGCTACTCCAGCCTGTTTCTTGGGAACATTTGCCTGGAAAATTGTTTTCCAGCCCTTTCCTCTGAGGTAGTGGTTGTCTTTAACATGGAGGTGTATTTCCTGAATGCAGCAAAATGCTGGGTCCTGTTTATGGATCCAGTCCCTCAGTCTATGTCTTTTTATTGGGGAATTGAGTCCATTGATGTTAAGAGATACCAAGGAATAGCGATTATTGCTTCCTGTTATTTTCGATGTTATTTTCATTTTTGTGTGGCTATCTTCTTTTGAGTTTGTTGAAAGATTACTTTCTTGCTTTTTCTAGGGTGTAGTTTCCCTTCTTGTGTTGGCGTTTACCATCTATTATCCTTTGTAGGGCTGGGTTTGTGGAAACATATTGTGTAAAATTAGTTTTGTCATAGAATATCTTGGTTTCACCATCTATGTTAATTGAGAGTTTTGCTGGGTATAGCAGCCTGGGCTGGCAGTTGTGTTCTCTTAGGGTCAGTATGAGATCTGCCCAGGACCTTCTAGATTTCATAGTCTCTGGTGAGAAGTCTGGTTTAGTTCTCATAGGTCTGCCTTTATATGTTACTTGACCTTTTTTCCTTAATGCTTTTAATATTCTTTTCTTGTTTTGTGCATTTGGTGTTTTGACTATAATGTGAAAGGATGAATTTCTTTTCTGGTCCAATCTGTTTCGAGTTCTATAGGCTTCTTGTAGTTTATGGTCATCTCTTTCTTAAGGTTAGGGGAGTTTTCTTCTATAATTTTGTTGAAGATATTTACTGGCCCTTTAAGTTGGGAATCTTCACTCTCTTCTATACCTATTATCCTTAGGTTTGGTCTTCTCATTGTGTCCTGGATTTCCTGGATATTTTGGGCTAGGAGCTTTTTGCATTTTGCATTTTCTTTGACAGTTGTGTATCTTCTGCATCTGAGATTCTCTCTTTTATCTCTTGTATTTTGTTGGTGATGCTTGCATCTATGACTCCTGATCTCTTTCCTAGGTTTTTTAACTCCAGGGTTGTCTCCCTTTGTGATTTCTTTATTTTTTCTATTTCCATTTTTAGATCCTGGATGGTTTTGTTCATTTTCTTTGCCTGTTTGATTGTCTTTTTCTGTAATTCTACCTGTTTGATTGTGTTTTTGTTTAATTCTTTAAGGGATTTTTGTGTTTCTTCTTTAAGGCTTCTAGCTGTTTACCTGTGTTCTCTTGTATTTCTTTAAGGGAGTTATTTATTTCCTTTTTAAAGTCTTCTATCATCATCATGAGATGTGATTTTAAATCTGAGTCTTGCTTTTCTGGTGTGTTGGGGTATCCAGTACTCACTGTGTTGGGAGAACTGGGCTCTGATGATGCCAAAGTGCCTTGGTTTCTGTTCTTTATGTTCTTGCCCTTGCCTTTCCCTGTCTGGTTATCTCTGGTGTTACCTGGTCTTGCTCTCTCTGACTGTGGCTTGTCCCTCCTGCAAGCCTCTGAGTCAGTATTCCTTGGAGAGCAGCTCTCTACGAGAGAAATTTCGGTTTTGAGAGCTGTGGTACAGGGTCAGCTCTGGGGTGCAGACAGAAACCAGAAGAATTCTATCCCTAGCTGTTCCTTGTTTCCTGTGTCCTGATGGCTCTGCAAAGGTCCCTCATCCAGGAATTTGAACAGAAGTGGTGGTCTTGCCTGTTCTCAAAGGTGTGTCAGCAGTCCTGGAAGACCAGCTCTCTCCTGGCACTATTTGAGTATAGAGCCCTGTGTCACAGGATCAGCTTCCTGGCCGCAGAAGGAAACTGGAAGACCACTCCTCAGTCTCTGTGTCCTGAGGGTTCTGGGTTGGTCCTGCTGAGCAGTGGTGCTTGTCTTACCTCCACTCATGGGCTTGTCCACACTTCTGGGAGTCTAGCTTTCTTCTGGCACTATCTGGCTATGGAGCCCTGTGGCCCAGACTCAAGTTGCCAGCCACAGATGGAAACTAGTAGGCTCCTGTTCCAGGCTGCTCCTCAGTCCCTGAGTCCTGAGGGTTCCGGGTGGGTCACACTGACCAGAGATACTGGCCTTACCCCACTCATAGGCTTGTGCACACTCCTGGGAGGCTAGCTATTTCCCCGGTGAGCAGTGGTGCTCATTTTACCTCCACTCATGGGCTGGTCTACACTCTTAGGAGGGTAACTTTCTCCTGGCGCTATTTCGCTATCAAACCCCGTTATTTCCAATTATTTATTGTTCATAATATTATTTTCTATGCCCACATTTTCACGTGTGACCACATAAAATGAATTTGCTTTATACTAGGAGTCAGCAAACTTTTTATGTAAAGAATTAGAAAATACATATTTTAGGCTTTTTCAGACACTCCATGTCTCAATTGTTCCACTGTTCCTTAGAGGAAAAGCAGCTGCTAACAGTATTTCCATTTCAATTAAGGAATAGATCTAAATTTCACAATGAACCTCTGTTTTAATTCCATTGCCGCCATGTTTTCAAGATGATCTTCCAATACAAGCAATAATTGTTTTCTCTATTCTATTTTTCTATTCTTTTCTATCTTCTTACTTCTGTGACTTTACTTTAAACAATCTGTTTTGATTAGTTTATAATTAGCTGTGTTCATTTTTCCTACAGTGTTTAGCTATCTGATTTAACATCATTTATTTAACAATACATGCTTTCCTGACTGAGTTGGACTGCAATCATTCCTAAATTAAAATAAACAAACAAACAAACAAACAAATAAATAGGAACACACATACTTGGATTTAAAAACTATATTTATGTTCTTTGACTATTAATATGCTTCTAGTTATCAAAGATTTTCATAACACTTTCCTATCTAGCATTGTAATTCCAAAAGCTCATACTCTTTTTTTTAGTCTTTGTTGTTAATTTTTCCCTTAATTTTTCCAAATAGCTTTCACAAAATGCACTCATTTTGTGAAATAATAATACATTTTATTATATCTCGTTGGAATGATATTAACCATATACACAGGAAAATTGACAAGTCACTTCTACACACATAATGAAGGTTCTTTTCATTACTTTTTGTCTCATCCATTGACTTTATAATGAAAAAATACAACTGAAAAATTGAATTCAAACTGAAAAATTTCTAATTCAAAATTAAGAACAGTATAGAACTGGATAGTAAGATTCAGGTGTTTATTTTTTATGAAGTATTACATTTACATACATTTATCATTATTAATGTCTGATTTTCACCATGTTTCCTCTAATTTGGTAGATACTGAACTTAGTTCTTTTTTTTTATTATTTTTTGATACTTTACTTATATTTTCAATGTGTCTCCCTTTCCAGGTCTCCTCTTTGGAAACGCCCTATCCCCTCCCCTTCCCCCGCCACTATGAGGGAATTCCACCCCCCACCCACCCGCTCACCCACTCCGATATTCCCACCTTGACATGCCCCTTTACTGGGACCTCTAACACCCTCAGGCCCAAGGGCCTCTCCTCCCCCTGATGGCCAACAAGGCCCTCCTCTGCCACACATGTGGTCTGAACCATAGGTCCCTCCATGTGTATTCTTTGGTTGGTGGTCCAGCCTCCAGGAGGACTGGGGTAGGGGTCAGGCTAGTTGACACTGTTGCTCCCTCCATGGGACTGCAAACTCCCTCAGCTCCTTCAGTCCCTTCTCCAACTCCTCCATCTAGGACCTCACTCTCAGTCCAGCGGTTACTGTAAAGTGAAACTTGGGTATTCCGAACGTTTGGGCTAATATCCACTTATCAGTGAGTACTTTTGTGACTGAGTTACCTCGCTCAGGATGATATTTTCAAGTTCCATCCACTTGCCTGCAAATTTCGTTAAATCGTTGTTTTTAATAGCCGAGTAGTACTCCATTGTGTAAATGTACCACATTTTCTGTATCCATTCCTCCGTTGAGGGACATCTGGGTTGTTTCCAGCTTCTGGCTATTATAAATATGGCTGCTATGAACATAGTGGAGCATGTGTCTTTATTACATGTTGGAGCATCTTTTGAGTATATGCCCAGGAATGGTATAGCTGGGTCCTCAGGTAGTATTATGTCCAATTTCTGAAGGTCTGCCAAACTGATTTCCAGAGTGGTTGTACCAGCCTTCAATCCCACCAACAATGGAGGAGTGTTCCTCTTTCTCCACATCCTTGCCAGCATCTGCTGTCACCTAAGTTTTTGATTTTAGCCATTCTGACTGGTGTGAGGTGGAATCTCAGACTTGTTTTGATTTGCATTTCCCTGATGACTAAGGATGTTGAACATTTCTTTAAATGCTTCTCAGCCCTACGAATTTCCTCAGTTGAGAATTCTCTGTTTAGCTCTGCTCCCCATTTTTTGATAGGGTTATTTGGTTTTCTGGAGTCTAACTTCTTGAGTTCTTTGTATATATTGGATATTAACCCTCTATCGGACGTAGGATTGGTTAAGATCTTTTCCCAATCTGTTGGTTGCAGTTTTGTACTATTGACAGTGTACCTTGCCTTACAGAAGCTATGCAATTTCATGAGGTCCCATTTATCGATTCTTGATCTTAGAGCATAAGCTATTAGTATTCTGTTCAGGAACTTTTCCCCTGTACCCAGGTGTTCGAGACTTTTCCCCACTTTCTCTTCTATTAGATTCAGTGTATCCGGTTTTATGTGGAGGTCCTTGATCCACTTGGACTTGAGCTTTGTACAGGGAGATAGGAATGGATCAATTTGCATTCTTCTACATGTAGACCGCCAGTTGAACCAGCACCATTTGTTGAAAATGCTGTCTTTTTTCCACTGGGTGGTTTTAGATCCTTTGTCGAAAATCAAGTGACCATATGTGTGTGGGTTCATTTCTGGGTCCTCAATTCTATTCCATTGATCTACCTGCCTGTCACTGTACCAATACCATGCAGTTTTTATCACTACTGCTCTGTAGTACAGCTTGAGGTCAGGAATGCTGATTCCCCCAGAAGTTCTTTTGTTGTTGAGAATAGCTTTTGCTATCCTGGGTTTTTTGTTGTTCCAAATGAATTTGA
>CM052722.1:4812165-4837398 GCA_028551405.1 Uromys caudimaculatus
TTTCTGGGTCCTCAATTCTATTCCATTGATCTACCTGCCTGTCACTGTACCAATACCATGCAGTTTTTATCACTACTGCTCTGTAGTACAGCTTGAGGTCAGGAATGCTGATTCCCCCAGAAGTTCTTTTGTTGTTGAGAATAGCTTTTGCTATCCTGGGTTTTTTGTTGTTCCAAATGAATTTGAGAATTGCTCTTTCAAAGTCTATGAAGAATTGAGTTGGAATTTTAATGGGGATTGCATTGAAATTGTAGATTGCTTTTGACAGGATGGCCATTTTTACTATATTAATCCTCCTAATCCATGAGCATGGCAGATCTTTCTACCTTCTGAGGTCTTCTTCCATTTCTTTCTTCAGAGACTTGAAATTCTTGTCATACAGATCTTTCACTTGCTTGGTTAGAGTCACACCAAGATATTTTATATTGTTTGTGATTATTTTTTTTTGATACTTTATTTACATTTCCAATGTTTCCCCCTTTCTAGGTCTCCTCTTTGGAAACCACATATCCCCTCACCCTCCCCCACCTCTATGAGGGAATTCCACCTCCCATCTACCTGCCCACCCACTCCCATATTCCCACCTTGACATTCCCCTTGACTGGGGCCTCTCCTCCCCCTGATAGGCAACAAGGCCCTCCTCTGCCACATATGTGGTCCAAACCATAGGTCTGTCCATGTGTATTCTTTATTGTTTCTATTTCTATTTTTAGCTCCTGGATAGTTTTGTGCATTTCCTTTGTCTGTTTGATTGTGTTTTGTAATTCCGCCTGTTTGATTGTGTTTTCCTGTAATTCTTTAATAGATTTTTGTGTTTCCTCTTTAAAGGCTCTAGTTGTTTATCTCTGTTCTCTTGTATTTCTTTAAGGGTGTTATTCATTTCTTTCTTAACGTCTTCTATCATCATCATGAGAAATGATTTTAAATCTGTCTTGCTTTTCTGGTGTGTTGGAGTATCCAGGGCTTGCTGTGGTGGGAGAGCTGGGTTCTGATGATGCCAAGTAGCCTTGGCTTCTGTTCCTTATGTTCTTATCCTTGCCTTTGCCATCTTGTTAACTCTGATGTTAGCTGATCTTAATCTGTCTGGTTGTGGCTTGCCCCTCCTGCAGGCCTCTGTGCCAATACTCCTTGAAGACCAGCTCTCTCTGAGATGTGTTTGGGTTTGGAGATCTGTGGCACAGGGTCAGCTCTGGGGGTGCAGACAGAAATCCAAAGGAGCTTGTCCCCAGCTGTCCCTTGGTTCCTTTGTCCTGATGGCTCTGCAAGGGTCCCTCTTGATCCAGTGAGTTTGAACTGAAGTGGTGGTTTTGCCTGTGCTCAAAGGTGTGTCAGTACTCCTGGGATACCAGCCCTCTCCTGGAGCCCTGTGGCCCAGGCTGAGGTCCCCAGGTCCCGGTGAGTAGTGGTGCTAGTCTTATCCCCACTCACAGCTTTTCCATGCTCCTAGGAGGGTGACCTTCTCCAGGTGCTGCTTGGTTATGGAACCCTGGTGGCCCAGGCAGAGATCTCCTGCCACAGATGGAAACCAGAAGTTTCCTATGCCCTACTTTACCTCAGTCCCTGTGTCCTGCAGGTTCCGGGCGGGTCCCAGTGAACAGTGGTGCTCATCTTAACCCCACTCACAGCTTTTCCACGCTCCTGGGAGAGTAGCTTTCTCCTGGTGCTACTTGGCTATGGAACCCTGGTGGCCCAGGCACAGGTCTCCTGCCACGGATGGAAACCAGAAGCAAGCTTAATTGTAATAGTAGCTATTTTGTAAACAATTTAAGTTCACTTTATCTAGTTTGTATGAATGAAGAAATTATGAGTCTCCTCTGTGTGACAGAAGTAATATAGTACAGTTTTGCTATACTTAACCCTCACTAACAAGTCTTATCATTCTTCCTTTTGTATTAATAATATAATAAAACATTTAAATCCATCTTCTTTTAAAATCATGCAGTTTAATTGGAAAAAATGACATTTTTATTTGATTTTATAATCAAAATTCAAGTAATATATTGCCCTTCTAAAAGTCTACAGCTATTTCATGAAGTTCTTATCTAGTTGTGCTCTGTTGCAAAAGTGAGATCATGTCCTGAGACTTTCTTATGAATTTACTTAGTTGTCAAAGCTGCTTATTCTTCTATGTCTTCTTTTTACTGTTTGTTTTCCCTCATTTAGAATATTTTATAGGCTCCATTGCCATTTTTTCTCTATTTATCTTAGTTATTTCTTTGTCCTGAAGACTGTTTCTTGCTAGTAGTAACCCTTCACTTGTTGAAATAAAATTTATGTTTGTGTACCTGTGTCCCTTGTACATATGTCTTCTACCTGAATGAAAGGAAAACTTTCTTGTAAATGTAAGGGAGAGTATGGTCAGAGGCATCTAGAAGAGCCTAGAGTGAAGCAGGCCGTGAGAGGGGTTGGAATGGGGACAGAGAGAGCTAGAGGCAAGAGAAGAGGAGAGGGGGCAAGTGGACCAAGAGAAGAGCCAGGGACCAAGACAACCAAGAAAGCAAATGGCAAAAATGGTAGGTTTCTGTGGAAAAGAGAAGTCCCTGAGCTGGAAAGCTTTAGGATAGAGGGTGGGTTGAGAAGTCCTGGGAGGAATCATAGGTACTGAGTGAGCCTAGAGACCAGCCTATGCTTTGGTTGCTGAGGCACCACAGTTAGCCATTTGTCCAGAGTTTCTTTGGGACCTGACACTTCCTACCTGGCCTCCAGGTTCATGGAAATGTACAATCAGGCAGGCATTGCTACCATGACTCTTCCTACAATGGTCCTGTTTAAACAATGTGCTATCACTCTGTAGTCGGAAGATGTGCTCTCTCTTCTTCTATTCAGAAAAAAAGGAAATGCCTCAAATCCTGAACTCTTAGTGACTGAAGTGTCAAATATTTTTCAATCTTTTATGGAGTTTTTCTTTGTGTCTGAACCCAGATCTAATCTTGGAACTCATTCTATTTTCTTCAAGACTGTAATAGTGTATGTTCCACCGGTCTTATTTTGCTTTATGGGAGCTTTATTTTTCCTCCATCCAAATCTTCATTAGAATTGTTTGTGGTGGATATTGAGAGTTGTTTCTCTGGGGAATAATAACCAGGCAGCACTTTAAATAACAATAGCAGTAGCTAACATTTATTGAGCATTTTTATTCCATCCAACCATTTTTTTTTTCATTTAATCACCAAAACAACCTTCACTTAACCCAAGACAAATTTGCCAGAGGACACTCTTCGCTAAGGACACATAGTTTCATATACAAGAATTTAAAAGCATTTGTAAAGTTCTAAGATAGGTGCATTTCAAACAAATAGAGCATTCCCTCTTTTATGATACGTTCCTAAATTTACTTATCATCGTAATCTGCAGTTAACCTTTTAAATGCTAGTATTTTACTTTACTTTCATGCCGAAATAATATATAATCTCAAAATGAACTCTGAAATTAATCTTTCATTTTGAGAAGATTTCATGCCATTTGCATTCAATTTATAGGCATTCAGCAATCAGAGATCCCTTAGGAGTCTTTAGTTGGAGAGGTTGTATGTTCTAGGTGCTTGAGTGGATATTTTATTTCTCTCTGTCATTTTTTAACGGTATAGAAGAAAGGTCTTTTGTTTAAAAAAAAATGGGATCATATATCCTTTCAGACAGATACAGACATAAATGCTCATAATTGTAGAAGAATATTTTACATAAGCATTAAATTCATTAATAGAGGTTTAAAGAAAGCAAAGTATCTGAACACAATTGTTATCTGTTGCATTGTCTGGAAAGCAGACTCTGGGATGTAGTATAACATGCAGAATGTTTTTCAGAGACTGGCATTTGGAGCAATACTTGCTACTATCTAAAGAACTGGCAGTGAGGGAGATGTTATGCATAGGCAAAGCCATAGCCTTGTCTGACCAAGATCTACAAGAGGCTCTAGAGCCTTTGAAGTTGTCTCAAGCTGATCCATAAGAGTAGAATATTTACAGCTCTTCATCAACCACTAATTAGAAGTGGGCCCACTGAGAAGGGAGTTGCCTTGCTAAGGGCACTCTACAGCCCGAGGCAATCTCTGAAGTGGTTGACACTAAGGGCTGAAGTCTAATAGCACTGTTGGTGACTGTGGCAACCAATTTTCATTTAAGAAGGATCTGGGTAGATGAGTCTCTCAGTATCCTTGATGGCAATTTTGCTGTAAAAAATCAATTATGTCTGAGATGGCCAAACTGCCTCCTTGTATTTCCAATTATTTTAAGTCTTGCTGTAATTTTTCAGTACTTTTAAAGTTCTAATAAAATGAAAATGTGAAGGGAATCCCTGCTTGCTAAGGGACTTGGCTACTAATTACCAAATAGAGGAGCATTTGGGAAGGAAAGAGAATCGACTCTCACTGGTTTTTGCACAGCCAGCAGCCTGTGAGGCTTTTTGTATCTTAGTTTATGTAGTTATATTTTGCCATCCTAACATTCTTGTGTTTACAGGCAAGCAAAACCAAACACACACAAATTACACACAAGTGATAAATAGCATATTTAGAACTGGATCACCATGAAACTGTTACCTCACTATGATGTTTCTTTCTGACAAAATGGCTGTGTTATCAAAGACATCTCCTTCCTGGTTTTCAGAGCCTTTTGACAAATAGTGGCAGAGACTATGTGCAGGGAGCCTGGGCCAAGGCAGATGGTCTGGATAGTGCCCAGAATCACACTAGGAGAGAACAAAGGCTTCCATGTTGTCCATGGACAAAAGCATTAGATATAATCCTTTTCAGAAACCAGTAAATGCAAGAAAATCTATTAAAATACCCCCTCACAAGGCTCTTCAATGATTCTAGCATGCTGATGGATCTTGTGTATTTTCAAGGAAACCAAACAACAAGAATCCACCAGCTAACCATTGCATTATAAGATCATTTGCTACATGCTTTGGCAACAGAGGATACACAAAGAAATTGAAAGAGCACATGTTATTATTAAGATAACATTGGCTTCCTGTCTCACTTAGAATAAAATCCAAATCCTTTGCCACTGTGTTTGTCATACTTTTTGATGCTGTGACAAAAACATGAAAGAAACAAACAATAAAAAGAAAGACAGATTTATTTGGTCTCACAATTTTGATGGTTAAACTCCATACTGGCTGGCTGACTGTATTGTTTCTGGGCCTGTAGTAATGAAAAACATTATGGCAGAAAAAAGTGGTTGAGCATAGATGTTTATCTCATGGCAAGGAGGATGCAGAAAGGAGCAACAGGAAGACACATCATTCAAAATGATGCCTCAAGCCACCCACGTCCTCCAATTAGGTTCCAACTTCCACAGTTGCACAACCTACCAACAGTCTATTCCAATTAATCAACTGATTAATCCACCCATAAAGCCTGAGCCCTTGTTATCTAATCTTTCTGGAACTGTCTTCACAGACACACCCAAAGGTATGCTTTCCTAATGTCGATATGAATGGAAATCAATGTTAACCATCATACACATGACTTATAATTATTGCTTTAATCTGTACCCCATCTCTTTGATATAACCACATCTGTTTTTCCATAGCACAGTGAGTTTTCTATTCACCTAATAATCTTTCCCCAAGTCATTGTGTAACTAATACTCTCTTCCTCCAAGTTTCAGTTCAAAACTTCTATTTCCTAATAGTCTTTCTTGTAGCTAAAGGTATCTTCTGTATGCTTTATTTTTGCACAACACTTTAATTTTATGAAATTATGTCCTTACCCCCATTTCACCATTTTTATTCCATTAAATAAACAAGCTAAATAGAAGTAGAACCTTTCCTGCAATATTTATGAGTCCTTCACATAAACTACACATTAACTAAACATTTATTAAATGAATAGAGCAGACAGGAGGCCTAGGTTCCATCTCTACTTCTATAAGATGTTAGAAATTAGAATGAACATCACACCACACTGAATAGAAGCTTGTTTATCCAGAATAGTTTGCAAGAGTTGGCAAACTATTGTCAAATTTATTTCAAATTTATCTAGTCACCATAAATAAAACTTTATTTATGGCAATCACTCTCAGTTGGTTATATATTATCTACAACTATTTTCATGCTACAGTTCCACTGTAGCTATGCCAGAGCTAAATAATACCACAGATACTATATAGCTCACAAAACTTAAAATATTTTTATATGGTCCTTTAAGAAAAAAGCCCATTGATCTTTGGGAATAAAGATGACAATCATAAAATCATGCCTAAACCCCCTCAGCTGTTTTCAGTGAGATGATGCATGCCAAAGATTTTTGTAGAGTACAAAATTCTACTCATGCAAGGGATTAACTTATTAGCTAGGAAGATGACTGTTATGAAAACTTTGCAAAACATCAGTTGATAATTATCCAAAATAAAGACACCGAATTTCATTTCTCAGACTATTCCAAGTCAACATTAAAGTTTGAAATAATTTCTCTAGGTATAAGCCAGTCTTCCCCACTTGAATATCAGCCCAACTTGGGAGTAACAACTGTTTCATCTAGTAGATATACTTGAAATAAAAGTTATACTCCATTTATCAGCTATGTGCTTTTGGAACCTCACCAACCCTGCATTTTAGGTTCTCCACCTGAAAAATGGAACAGTAACCCTGAAGTGAATACACTATAGGATTGTTGTGAGGATAATGCCAACTAAGCCTAGTGCTTAGTTCTAGACACAATTCTAGACACAATCTAGAATCACCTGAGAAGAGAGTCTTCATGAAGGCTATTACTAAGATCAGCTTGGCCTGTGGGCATACCTGTGAGCAATTATCTTAATTGTGATAATTGAGGTGGGAAGGCCTACACCCCCCCCCCCCAATGTGGACAGCAGCATTTCACAGGCATGGCCCTAGAGTAAATGAAAGGAGACTGGGAAGTGAATATTAGCATATATTCACCAATCCACTATCCTTTGCTGTTAGCTGTGGATGTTATAGGACCAGATGCTTTAAGTCCCTATTGCCTTAACTTCTCAGCTATGTTGAACTGCAACCTGGAATTGTAAGCTAAAATAAGCCCTATCTCCCCTAAGTTGCTTTTTGTTGAGATACAACAGAAATTGTTGGGAGCCAAATCCGTGAGATGCTGAGAGCCAAACCCATGAAATTACCCGCTGTTCTGTGAAGCTTAGGTGCAAGGTTAGAAAGGACAGGGTGTTTGCCATCTCAGTTCCCAGGAATTGAAAGAATGTCTGGTATTTCCTGAAAATCCCTTACAGTAGTGGGTTGGCCTTGGGCCATGTGTAACCTTCCTGCTCGCCTGTCTTTTTAAGCTGCTGTCCTGAAATAAACTTTGAGGGCTTGATCAGAATGCACGACTTGCTGTCCTTCTTTGCGTCTCTTGTCCCCCATTCTTTCACCCCCTCTCCAGGTTTCCACTGAACCCCTGCAGACAGGGGCAATTGGTGCCCAACGTGGGCCTGGGTACAGGGGTCCGACTGAACATTGCTCGTCCAGGGATGCCCCCCCCACCCATAGGATCACTGAGCTTCCTCGAGGTCACATAAGGAGACCCGTGCATTGTGATCATAGCAGAGCCACCCGTCAGTGATTTTGATCCATTGAGGTAATATGGAGCAATGCAAATATGGGACAAGCATTGAGTAAGCATAACTTATTCTTACAAGGTCTCAAGGAGTCCCTCAAGGCGCGAGGAACTCATGTAAAAAAAAAAAAGGACCTCATTAAGTTCTTTGAATTTGTTAATTGATGTCTGCCCTTGGTTTCCTCAAGAAGGAACTATTGATGAAAAAAGGTGAGCCAGCAGTGAATAAACCTTGTAGAAGGACAAAGTAATGGTAAAATGTGTTTTATGTATGTGTTTTAGAGTTATGCTAAAATCTAGAGAACTGAAGGTAATTCTCATAGGTGCTTTTAGCCTTTGGACCCTGAATAGAGATAGTTTATACCCTAGACTTGAGAGAATGGGTTTCAGAAAAGCAATCCTCCCTGACTATCCCAGGAAGGAAAATGAATGTAAGCTGTTTCAGAGCTCTCCTAGGGATAGAAGGAGGTTGGGAGACGTCCTGTCTCCTCTCTGGCCCCTACAGGAGAAATGCTTAGTTCTAGTTCTGGGTCTCTTAGGTAGGATATCTGAGTCCCTTTGGGACATCTAATTCTCTTTCCTCTCTGTGTACTGTATGTTCTTGGTGCACCAATCTGTCAGTGTCTGTCAGTTTATGTTGTATTTTTGCTTAAATGTTGCTCTGTGTTTCATGTTCAAAAAAGGGGGGGGAGAAAAGAAAAAAAGCAGTCTCAATAGGTCTTTGGAGCCCTGCACCTGTAGCTAGGAGTCAAGCACAGCTGGAGAAGCCCTGCCAGAGGCTAATTGTCTGCACAAGGTGCTCTTAAAGGGGCCAGCAGCTTCTCAGCTTCTATGGTAAGGGAGCTGATGGCTGTTTCTCCTAGAAAAATCTCTGTGATCGTGATTATTGGGTTCAGTAGGTGACAAGGTGCTCCTTTCTTGAAATTACAACTAGAAAAAGTAAAATTTTGTCTGGTCTAAATAAGTAAATGTGTAGCCACTTCATTTTTGTTTCTGACTGGTTTTAAAAGTATAAATATGTTCTTCATGTCTTGGTTAGAGATTATTGGCTTTTAAGTTATTGGGCATGATTAAAAATTTGTAACTTTGGTAACATAAAGTTGTCTTAAAACTGGTAACTCAG
The DNA here is from genome assembly GCA_028551405.1 of Uromys caudimaculatus. Taxonomy (NCBI): domain Eukaryota; kingdom Metazoa; phylum Chordata; class Mammalia; order Rodentia; family Muridae; genus Uromys; species Uromys caudimaculatus. The sequence continues at coordinate 4,820,819 of CM052722.1, forward strand.
GGTTAGAGTCGTTCTAGACAGCAACATGTGGCATGAGCCAACCCAGGGAAACAGGTCTCTAAAGATACGTTTAAATTGGGTAATATTTTATGTAATTCTTATCCTAGAAACCAGACTTATAAAAGATAGGATTTAGGGCAGTGTCTCTTTGGTGAGGTATTAGAGGCTGCATCGTCATGCATTCATGTGCATGAATTGGCAACCAAAACTTTGTAGCATGAGGGTGAATCACTTGACTTTGGAGAGACTGGATTGTTTGTTGAAGGTTGAGTTTTGCTTTCCAAAGTTATGGTTGTGCTCTGGTGTTGCAAGGGAAACTTAAAAATTAAAGTTAAACTGCCAGTGTTACATTGGCTGCAATTTGCAGTTCAATCACAGGCTCAGGATTCTAACTCACACATATTTGTAATTAAGAAAAATTCCGGCAGGTGGAGATTGTTGCAAGATTTGTGAAGGGTTGATAGGCTATGGAACTTGCAGAGGCATTACAGCCTGGCTGCCTACTCTGCCATTCCAGGAAATGCTTATGGAATTATTATGGATTTAGAGAATTGTTTTTATACTGTTTCTTTGCATCCTGGTGACTGTGCGAGGTTTGCATTTGGTGAGGTTGCTTGTAATTTTAAAGAACACATGAAACAATATCATTGGAAAGTTTTGCCTTAAAGAATGACTATAGCCCTACATTACTTTTAAAAAGTTTTAAAAAGTTGTTAGGAAATATTAATTGGCTAAGACCTCATCTTAAGCTTACCACAGGAGAACTTAAACGTCTGTTTGATATTCTCAAGGGAGATGCAAATCCTAATTCCCATCAACAATTAACTGATGAGGGACTAATAGCTTTGCAGAAAGTAGAGGAAGCTATTAGCCAATAACAGATACATTATATAGACTATGATCATTTGTTGGCTGTTTGCATCCTTGCTACAACTCATGTGTCCACAGCAGTTCTTTGGCAAAAGAGACCTTTAATGTAGATTCATCCTTCTTCATCTCCAAGTAAAGTTTTAACACCCTATTATGAAGCTGTTGCTGTTGTAATGCAGAATTATAGAATAGAATCAAGAAAATATTTTGAGAAAGAACTTGATGAAATATTTATTCCTTATTCCAAACAGCAATTAAATTGGTTATTGCAAACTACTGATATTTGGCCTATTGCATGTGCAAACTCTTCAGGAAAAATTGATAATCATTATCCAAAAGATAAGTTGTTGCAATTTGCCTCTATGCATGCTTTTGTATTTCCTGTAAATTTACACATGCAGCACATAGAAAATGTGCTTACTGTATTTACGGATGGCTCATCTAATGGGAAGGCAGCATATATGATTGGATCACATGTTCATCCTCTTGAGTTTTCCCCTGCTTCAGCACAAGTAATTGAACTACATGCTGTAGCTGCTGTTTTTGAAATGCTAAAAAATCAAGCTTTTAATTTATATACTGATAGCCGATATATAGCTCATGGTTTACAATTACTTGAAACTGTTCCTTTTTAGATACTGCTAATTCTCAAATCTTGCAATTATTTATGCAAATACAACTCAATTTAAAAGAACATATAGTTCCTTATTTTGTAGAACATTTAAGAGCTCATACTAGATTGCCCGGACCCCTTAGTGAGGGCAATGCAACAGCAGATTTGTATACCAAGAAGGTTATAGGCCTTACACAAGAACAATTGGCCAAAAAATCTCACTCTTTACATCATCAAAATAGTAATAGCTTGAGGCAATAATTTGGTATTTCTAGAAAATGTGCATGTCAAATTGTAAAGACTTGTTCTGAATGTCCTCAGTTTCTACCTATACCACATAATGGTGTTAATCCTCGAGGACTTATACCTAATCAATTATGGCAAATGGATGTTACTCATATTTCTGATTTTTGAAAATTAAAATATGTATATGTGACTATTGACACATTTTCAGGCTTTCTAGTTGCAACTGCTTTAACAGGAAAAGCAACTAAAAATGTAATTAGTCATTGCTTGCATTGTTTTTCTATGCTTGGTGTTCCCAATCAGATTAAAACAGATAATGAAACTGGCTATTACAGTCATGCATTTGAGACCTTCTGTCAACAGTTTAATATTTCCATATTATTTGAATTCCTTGTAATTCTCAAGGACAAGGTATTGTGGAACTTAAAAATAATATCTTCATAAAATAAAAAAGGGAGAGTTATATCCCTGTACAATACAAAATTATTTAAATCATGGTTTTTATTAAAATTTTAAAATTTGGATGCCAAGAAACTCTGTGCTAAGTGTCTATGGCACTCTACAACTAGGCACACTTATGCCTAGGTGAAATGGAAGAATCCACTTACAGGCATATGGCATGGTCCAGATCAGGTATTTAATATGGAGAAGAAGGCATGTTTGTGTTTTTTCTACAGGGTGCTAAAGGAGCCTGCTAGCTGCCAGAGTGATTGGTGAGACAAGCTGATGCTGGGACAAAAAATGATGCTGACCATGAGCTTGTTGAGTGCCCTGACAATGGTGACAGGAAAGCTGTATTGGACATCTGTTCCTGACCTATATCCCAGATTGGACAAGATGTCTTGCCTCAAGCTTTTAGACCTTGTGGGACAAAGAACATGGAGAGTGTGGAAACTGCCTTCAAAAAATTAATTAACAGAGAAGTCCTTATAATGAGACCAGTTATTCTGACTCAATCACGGACTGGTATGGAAATCAATCCAATATTGAAAATGACAGTCTTCATTGGGAAGTTTAGTTCTGGACATTTTCAAAGACATATTTGAAAGTAAGCTACAGTTCTCTATGATGTTATGTTAGCAAGAAATAAAGTTGGGACAGGATTTGGACTTCAAACAAATGTTAGTGCATGTGTTAAAACTCCTAATCTTTTTATTAATTTGTCATGTTAAAATTTTCTTTCTTCTACAGTATTTAATGTAAGTTGTTTTGATTGTACACTTTCTAAAAATTGTGTCAGAGTGTTGAAATCTGGCATGTCTGTTATGGTGGTCTATCAACCAGCTTTTGTTTTATTGCCTGTGAGTATTACAGGACCTTGGTATTCTGAAAATGGCTTGCAAGTATTGGAAGAAGTGAGTCAGACTTTAAGCAAAAGCAAGAGAGTAGTGTTCTTGATTATCAATGATATAGCAGCCTTAATTACATTAATTGCTAGCACCACTGCTTCTACAATTGCTTTGACAGCTACTTTTGTTAATCATTGAGCAAAAAATGTTACTAATGTTATGAGTATTCAAGAGGATTTAGATTGACATTTAGAACAACAGATTGACTCCCTGGCATCCAAACCTCTACAAGTCCATTATCATTGACTTGATTTGGCTGATAGAGTCCTGGCTGAACTCTACAATGAAATGTCTCCTTTGGGAGCTGCATAAAACTCAGATTTATGCTAGCCTGCCTTGGCGTGGGCACCTGCAAGGGGTTCAAGAATAAGTACCGCAGGGGGAAGACCCAAATATCCATTTCTGAATCCCCCGTGAAGCAAACCTGAATGCATAGAGGTAGGTGTCTGCCCTTCCTTTGATCATACTCTGTGGAAATACCTACAGAAAGGCTAACCTCTCTTCCCCAAAAGACACTGAAGACATATAAAGTGCTCGGAGGATCAGGTCAATACTTTCCCCCTCTGGTTAATGCCCATTCATCTTCATAGTGCGATCATCCCTTACTACTCAAAACCTCATTAAAAATGAAAAAAGGGAGGAGATGTCAGGAGCCAAACCCGTGAGATGCTGAATCCATGAAATTACCCGATGTTCTGTGAAGCTTAGGTGCAAGGTTAGAAAGGACAGGGCATTTGCGGTCTCAGTTTCTAGGAATTGAAAGAGCGTCTGGTATTTCCTGAAAACCAGTTAAGGTAGTGAGTTGGCCTTGGGCCATATGTAACCTTCCTGCTCGCCTGTCTTTTTAAGCTGCTGTCCTGAAATAATAGACTTGCTCAGAATATAGACTTGCTCTCCTTCTTTGTGTCTCTTGTCCCCCATTCCTTTGCCCCTTCCCCAGGTTCCCGCTGAACCCCTGCAGGCCAGGGCAGAAAATAAAACATAAAGTGGGAAGCCTATGGAAAGTGGCAATACCTGGATCATTTTCAATATCATTAACGGGGTTCTCTCTCATCATCATCACTGTGGTCATCATTGTATTTATCACCACAGCTCTGCATCTGGAACTAATTGTGTATGTAAGGAAGTTAAGTTTCCATGCCTGACTTTTTATTATATGAAGGAGTCAGTGCAGGATGCCACCTTTTGTGTTATATTCATGGAATTTATCCAGTGCTGCACCATTCTCTTCCCACATGGCCTTGGGATGTTGGTTTTATCCTTATCTCTATTTCCCCTTACTTCCTGCACTGAACAGTCTACTAATATTTGTCATTTGAGAATGAATGATGTTGTGTTCTGGGGCTGTGTTTCATTGGCTCCCTAGCTCTTCTCTCAAATCTTATGTGATAATCACACAGGTGGGTAGGTGACTTTAATAGACTCCAGTGCCAGTCCAACCTCTGCACAGCATCCATGTTGTCTTCTAAAACAAAATCAGGATGTTTCTTTATAGCTCCTGAGCTGTATGAGGTTCCAGTTATCCATGGTCAGCTACTGGTTTGAAAATATTAAATGGAAAACACCAGAAGTAATGACTCAGAAGTATTAACTTGAATGTATTGCAGAGTTTCATGACAACGTCCTGCTTCATCTGAAGCATAGCATGAATTATTCATTTGTTGAGAGTATCTATGGAACATACACATTTGTATATGAACATATATATATATGCTTATATACATACAATGTATAGAGAGTCCAGTGCTACCCATTGCTTCAAGTCTCCACTGACTCTCTCAGAACATACCTTTCTATATGTTAGGGGAGGAACTATTGGAGTGAAAAATTTCCAGGTTTGCCACTAGCTGTTATATGAGAATCTTCTAGGCCTATCACCTCCTCCACTTTAAGAATTTGTCTTCTACATGTCCTCTGCTGGTACTCTCACTACATAACTCAATATTAGGCACCTATTTGCTGTTATCTCAAGCATCCTGCACATAATTCCTGATGATTAAGTTGTTTTTATGCAGCTTTATCTCAGCAGAAATCTGACCTAATATGTGACAGAAATTGCAACTGAATAACCAGGCATTGAGCTAAAGCTTTCCCCCATTAATATAACATCTACCAGATAATTTCATGCCAAAATAAATTCCATGTTTCAAAAGTCACAATACAACTATATATAGATAGGGAAATCATTTGGGTTGTCCTTGGGAAACATTTGCTAAATGTGGATCTCTGCTAATAAGAGCAATTTTCCTTTTAAAAATATCATAGAAAACCTACTATGGATAGTAAGCATCACTGAAGGAAAACTAGAAGCAGTAAGCAACAGAAGTAATAGCATTTAGTAGCTAAGGTTGATTAAATGATTCTGGGGGGATAGTAATTGTGACAAGAATAGACTAATCATCAAGGGGGTGTGAGAATAGGAGCCCCCAGAACCAGGAAGAGTGAGTAGAGGACTAAGCTGAGTAGTGTCTTCTATGAGGATCAGAATCAGAGTCAACTTTAATGATGGCCAAGACCTCTACATAGATAAGGACCCAAGTCAGGGCAGCACAATGCTCCCAAGTCAGGAGTGGGTGGGTAGACAGTAAATTCATTCTTTTTCTAAAGCACTTATCAGAGAGTCTTAATGGATGCTTCAAGATCATTTCATGTATGGTAGTTACCATGGAGATTTGTGTATGTGACGGGATCATTAAAAATCCTGCTGATATGACTTTTCCATTATTAAGGAACATTTTTATTGTGCATAAAAAAGCAGGAACAGGCAGAGGCATCTGGAAGAGTCTGGAGCAGAGAGAGAAAATAGTAGACTGAACATGGCCAACAGACTGGACAAGGTTAGGAGAGTAGAAGAGAATAGTGAAGAGAGAGAGAAAAAGAGAGAGAGAGAGAGAGAGAGAGAGAGAGAGAGAGAGAGAGAGAGAGAGAATATAAATATGAATAGTGGTTTATTTGAAGAATGAGTAGCTGATGGTGGGGAGAACCAGTAGACCAGTGAGGAAGCTTTGAAATGTGTAACAAGTACTTGGGAACAGGGACTCACTAGGGACTGAGGTGAGGGAGCCTGGAGGCTAGCCTGGGGTTTGATATGCAGTCACAGGTAAGCTTCAATGGAGAGCCATGTATCCTTTCTGCCAGAGGTAAGGGAAATGAGTCTTTTTGGCAGATGGGAACAAGTTTCACTGAGGAGTGTTGGTTTTATCTAACCCCCAGAAATCTTTCTGTAGTCCAGGTTGAGCTCATTCCTGGATATTTAGATAGTCTGAGACCTAACAAGTTGACTGCCAATGAAAGGAACCATCTGAGGCAGTACTTTCCCTGACAATGTCCTGACCTCTTTGACAGTGCCACATATATATAGTTCTTTGTCCTAATGCTTTGATGTATAAGAAGTAACTGTACTTTGGCTATCTCATGTTCTTTCTGGGAAGGAAAGAAGGAATTGAGGGAGAGAAAAGATGAAATGAACAAAAGAGGGAGGGAGGAAAGCAAGTTATAATTCATTCCTTGAAACTACCAGAACCATGTATAAAGCACCATTGTGATCCTGAAAATTACTCATCAATGTAAAGATGTCTTATTTGGTTTCATGTGTGTACTCCTAATGATCTCTCAAAAATAAACCAGGAGTTAGGATTTATATCTAATTTGTGGTCCCCCTGTCTCTGCCTTTCTGTCATATTCTACTGGCATATACACCCAAACTGGGCCATAACTTATTTGTATCTAAAATCCTTCATGGGAATAAAACCTACCAGTTATCACAGCTATCATTTGTTATCAAAGGAAGCAACTTGTTTTCATAATCGTTCTGCATAATTAGCAATTTGACATCATCTAAGATCCCCTAGTGTAAAATGAGAGCCATGAAGAAGTGACCATAGCTCTTCATGTGCTTACTTCAAAATAGACTTTGATAGACATAAAAAAAGAAAATAAGATATCTATTGTTATTTAGATAATTTTAAACTTTTCATCCAGAAATTATTTCTTGATACTAATAAAATTCCACTGTCTGCTGAAAATATCTAACCTGGGTGACTTCCTAATTTTCAGAGACCTCAAGATGCTTCATCCTTGGAATCAAGTCCGAAAAGCCCATTTTATTCAGAACATGCTGTACTAAATAAAATTTTAAAATAATACCAAATCAACATAAAGTACACTGAGTGACTTTGAACATGGAAAATAGATCTTGAATTTCACTGTTTTGGTCTAGCAAAAAGTTCAATTAGAACAGAATAAGTTATAGTGCATAGTGCCTACTTTTGAAAAGAAATTTCTCATTACATCAGTGAGAAACAAATTAATGGCAAAAAAGAAGAAAAAGAAGATACAGAATGAGTTGGGACCAAGAATGTTCCAATAACAAGACTAGTTTGAATATATAGGCAGGGACCTGTTGAATTGTGTCAGTTAAGGTGAAATATAGTAAGATGGGACCTGGAGTTAAGAGTTTAATAATAGACCAAGATCCAGGCAAAAAGGTTTGCCCCCTTCTTTATGTTCCTGTATGCCCATATGCAGACTTAAAAATGTTAGCTGTCCCCTGACACTCATTTGATATGGTTACATCACTTTGGGTCCATTTAGTTTGTTATTTTAAGTGCATTTATGTCTATGTGAAAAAGAAAACAATTCAGATAAATGAAACTGGGGGTGTAGCTCAGTGGTAGAGACTGACCTAAAATGAACAAAGATTTGGGTAAAGTCACAGGCACAGAAAAAAAAAGTTTAACACTTCCAACCTGGTGTACCAAAAATTGTAATCTCTGCACTGGGAAGGCTAAGGCAGGAGCATTATGAGTTTGAGGCCAGACCGGATTACACAATGACTGTCTCAACAACAATAGCAATACACAAAGAAATCTTCAGTCATGTTACCCAGAGATAACTGTTATTTAAAATGTCCCATTTATCCTTACAGATTTTTTTCGCAAATCATGATAATTTGGAAATATGTTCACAAGAGTTCTTTTGCATTCCTTCCTTCAAAGGGTAGAGCCTAATTCCCTTTCTATTGATAAGGTTCACACTTTAGTATCTGGCTTCTAGATAATAGAATGAAGTAGATGAGATGAAATATTACTTGTGAAACCTAATCATTAAAAGTATTGTCATTCTGAGCTTTTCTCTTTTTCCCTCTCTCTCTTTGTCTTTGTCCCATCCTTCTCCATGGGGGAAGAAATGCCATATGGGTACATAGAAGCAGCCCATATGGTGAAGGACCATGGCTTCCTGCCAACATACAGGTCAGTGAGCCACATTGGAAGCAGATCCTGCAGCCCCCCAACAGATCTCCAGAGACTTCAGACCTAGCAGACATCCTCATATCCACTGTACCAAACAACCTAAATAGACAGCCATCCAGCCAAGCATCCCTAATTCTAGGAGCACAAACTATAAGATTATAAATTGTCCTAAGCCAATAAATTCTGAGATAATTTGATAAGTAACAATAAACAACTAATCTACACTATCTACTTATTTTATATATATATATATATATATATATATATATATATATATATATATATATACCCAAACATATATGTTACACATATACAATGCTATTTAATTATACAAAACAGAAAAATATCTCACATACTTTTTATAAACCCCTCACTTCTGATTGGTAATAATAAATACAAACCTCTTTCTATATATCTATATCATCTATATCTGTATCTAAGCTGTATGCTCAGTGATATTGTTTTAAGATGTAGAGAAAAATAGCCACAGTTTCTTTTAAAAGATATTTCATGTCTGATGGGGTATAAATTTATTAACAAGTGAAAAAAATCTACCTTCTACTTACTATTTTAAATGGGACACAAAATGCAAACAGGAGAAAAAAATTCTGAGGGCTTAATGGCTGGTGTTTATTCTCATCCTAGTTGTAAGTTTTTCAACAGAAGTAAGGGACACAGGAAGTAGAATATTTCCATGAGTTGTTTGAGGAATGATGTAGAAAGTTTAGGAGTGAATTTCTGGAGTAAAGGTGTAGAGACTTTGGGGATTAAAGAATTCCAGGAGAATAAAAAAATCCAAAGATCATGAGTTATTCCCTACATCAGTGAAAAGGAGAAAAGAAAGTTGTAGATAAGAAAAAAAAGGAAACAAAGGAATAGAAATACAGGAGCAGAGAAGCCCTGAGGCCCAAGAGAATGGCCCACAGGGATGAACCAAAAATGAGCAGCTCGGAAATTCTCAGACACCATTGAAAGAAACAAAACAAAATATAACAACACAAAACAGAAGAGAGTTTATAAGAAGATCAATTAATGATCTTCCAAAGTCCCAAATAAAGTGAACAGCACCACCAACTGGAACCAAGTGCTCAAATACTGAAGCCACTGGGGGACATTTCTTATACAAACCACAGGACTGCCCAAAAAATCTCTTCCAATCAGCCTTTAAGGATCAGTATGTGGTTGAGGGAACCCCACAAATATATTCTCTCCCTCTATGATGAATTAGGAGCCATATTCACATACATTCCTAGAGCATTGTCTGTTTTCCTACCTCACATGCTAAATATAGTAATTCCCCATTTACTTACCTTTCTGCCTCAGGTATTGAACTACCACAATGTCTACTCTGTTGTATAAGTTCAGGAAGTCACTGGTGAGTAAATAAGTGAGGAAATACACATACATGGTGAGGTTTTGGTTTCTTTAAAATGTATATAGTGAGAATTTTGGTTTCTTTAAAAACACAGTTATGTTATGTGAATATGTCTTTGTTTTAATTCCAGGTATGGGATATGGGGCTGCTTCAGTTTGTCCACTGCTGACAACAATGATTGTCTTGTGCTCTAGGAGGAGCATGATTTTGCCAGCTGTAGATATTTTAATTCTGGGGACTCTGGAAAGGGTATAATTGGGAGAGCCATAAATGGGAGTGGTAGCTGCTGCTGCCCCAGCTGCTGCTGATCCTTGCTGCTGCTGATTGCTGTTGTTGCAGTTTGTCAAGTGACTGTGAGCAAAGAGATGAGAAGAAGAAATTAGATATCCTGACGTGAAGACTGGACTTACCCCCAAGGAACTCAACTTCCCTAATCAGCAGGAAGTAGTCTAAAAAGATCTACACCTCCTTTCCCTTCTAACCTTTAACTCCCACCTAGAATTGGAAGGGTTTAGGGTGGAAAAAGGATTGGAAGGGTGGTAGATATAAGAACCTAATAAATTACCTAAAAATACAGCAACATATGTATAACCAGAAGGAAAGAGGGATGTTAAGAGTGATGGCCATGAAAGCAACCAAGCAGTAGAGTTGGAGTTGCAAGACCATTAAGGACAAGTGAAGAGAAGACCCTCTGAAGGATAGCTGGTCTGAGATGACCCTTTGATGGAAAACTAGCCTGAATCTGTCTCTGCAACCATCTAATCATGATATCAGATATAGATGGCTCAAGAGTTGAGGCAAAATCTGCATAGTTGGAAGTACAAAAACAAAACACCCTAAACAGCTACGCTATTTCCAGTGTCTTTATATTTATAAGTAATCAATGATTATATGACATGCAGATTATGTTTAGATTCAGTCAACATAACATTTGTAAAATGAATGAGATGTATTACAACGATTCATTGATATTATCAAGATGTTCTCATTCAAAATCTAATTACTTGGAGGTAGACATTGCAGGTATAATTTAGAGTTAAAAACTCCTCATATACTTCCTATACTGAAATTTGAAGTCACTGAACTATGAACATACCTTTATACAGGTTAAACAATATTAGAATTAATGATGATTTTAAAGCTCTTAATTTTATATTCAAAAATAATTATTACTAACTTCCAAGTAGTACTGTACAAACTTCCAAGTATAAACTGTAGATTGACAGTTTATACTATATTTAAAAGAGATTATTAATTGACAAGTTTAAGAGGAACTTGAATTCCTTTCTAAGCCCAGTAGTATTTACTAAACCTTAAACCCAGTAATATTACAGCACAAGTAATACTGTATCATATATGTTGATACCTTACAGAATTCTTTAACTTCTTTTTTGAGAACTTCATATGTCAGTGCTACATCTACATCAGTTCCACTCCCTCCCTCCTTCCAAGTCCTTTGATGTCCATGACCACCCTTCTGCTTCCCAAATGCATGGCCTCTTCATGAATCAGTCTCTGTCTCTGTCTCTGTCTCTGTCTCTGTCGCTCTCTCTCTCTCTCTCTCTCTTACAAACATACACACACACACACACACACACACACACACACACACACACACACTACTATGTGTTGTTCATATGGACATGTGTCCACGATTGATTACTTGGAACCCATGAAGGAGCTAGTCTTTGGAGGATGTTTCTTGGCATCATTTATACTATACACTCTAAAACATGTAAGATTTGTTGAACTTTAAAAACCTTTAAAAAGCTTCTTTCCATAAAACTTCATTTGGAAGGTAGTGCTTCCACAAATGACCTTTGTTCAAATCCAAGATGTAAAGAAGAAATATCAGCCATAGTTAGTTCTACTGGAGAGAAAGGGAAGCTTAATAATGTGGTGTTCACCACAGAATTCTATTTTGACAGAAAAGGCTTCAAAATAGCTTGCTTACCCATTAACCTTATGTGAAAGTGAGCACCTATTTGCTTACACAAATGTGCACTAAGAGTCACCACACAAGCAACCCTGTAACTGACAATACAGGAGAAAATAATGTCTCTGATTTATCATACTAAACACTTAATAATAAATATTTTATGTTTTCAAATATACCCTATGATCTTCATTCTATTATGGTGATTCTCAGCATTGGGCCAAGCTTTGATTAAAAGTGATTTGAACAACCTGCCTTATACCATTTAGTCAAATATATATACAGTACACTGCACTAAAGATCACACATAGATCCCAATGGCCTATAAAAAGTTCCTGTAATATTTAGAAGAGACTTCTGACTCCAAATGTGGAAAAAAATAAGATGTTGGAGAGAATTTTGTTTCCTGACAGGTGAGCTAGACTTAGTGGGAGAATGGGCCTATTCTCTTTAATTAAGGGAGCAGGAGTTGGGTGATATGAAGCCTCACTGAACACATGACAGGACAAGGGAGTAAGGCTGTGCGTGTTGGGAATTGGTTCTAATGCTTTGTCTTATTTCAGCTCCCCAAAAGCTATGCTTCCATACCTGAGGGTCCCTGCCTCCAGCTGGCTTCAATTGATAATAAAGAATTGACATACAGCCATTGGCTGGGCAGGGAGACAGGGCAGGACTTTCAGATTGTGCAGGCAAGAGATGAAGAGAGAGGACAGAGAGGAGAGGAGTTGCCATACTGGGAAAGAAGAAAAATGATACTCCTTCAATTGACTCAGGAAAAGTAGAGGGCAGAACGTATGCTAGCCATGGGGAGGATTAGAAATGTCCAACCATTGAGCTAGTCAAGTCATATCAAAATTAGCTTGTGAGTGCGTGTGTGTGTGTGTGCGCGCGCGCGCGCGCGCGCGCGCACGAGTGTACACATGTCTCATTTGTGAATCCAGAGAGCTATTGGGTGGGTGCAGTATAAACTCAACCTGCTGGGAGCCTAAATGGTTTAACTAATTTACAGGCCAAAAAGCTCACAAGACGAAAACTAAAAGAATATTAAGGCACTGAAGAAAAAATAAGCCCCCTTCTTGGATGGGACTCTGAGCAGGTCCTTCTCATCCCACATTTCTCTTCAGAGCAAATTTAAGGACTAGAGATGCTTGGGAATCAGTGACTAGATTTAGGGATGATTAAACATATCGGTGGACATGCTAGGAGCTGCAAGGAGTCACCAAGTGGCCTCATAGAACTAGCCCTAAGTCAGTTACACCCTCATAGCCCTTTGTCAGCCTGCCTGTCTTGCTCAGTATGAGACTCAGCTCTCCAAATTCCTTGCTGCTTACCAGTTGCTAAATCAATCCTCCCCCTACCCCCAGCCCCCTGTGCAGAGACAGTTAAGGGAAGATAAACCTCACTTTTCCATAGCATAGGAAGTTTTAATTGTTCCTCCACAGTTGGTTCCCAAGTTTAGGTGGGTATTTACTGAGCACCTAATAGGAAGAGTAACAGTCTTTAAAAGAGTCACAAGAATTACTACCACAAGACAAGATAAAATATGGATTGCAACAGGGTTTGTCAAATCTTCTTCGATGCTTACTTCTCTTATGTGTAAAATAAGGTTTATAAACCTTTTTGTGAGACATGGTCTCACTATGTACCCCAGAATGGTCTTGAACTTATAACCCTACTGTCTACCTCAAAAGCGATGGATACAGGCATCTATTACTGAACTAATTTTCCTTAATCTCCTACTTATTCATTTTACCTCATTAACTTTGTTCATGAATTCAGTGTGTGTGTGTGTGTGTGTGTGTGTGTGTGTGTGTGTGTGTGTGTGCGCGCGCGCGCACGCGCGCGTGCCTGCCTGCCACATGTGTGGAGTAGGTCAAAAGAGGATGTCAGATCCCCTAAAGATACAGTTACAGGAAGTTTGGAGCTGCCTGATGTGGGTGCTGGGAACTGAACTCTAGTCCTCTGAAAGAACAGCAAGCATACATAAGCACTGAGCTACCTCTCCAGGCCTAGATTACAACTTCTGTTTTTCTAGTAGAAAATGTTGATGGATGGTATTAACTTGTACATAAACTCTGTTCATACTGGGTTTAGTATTCAGACAAATCAGAACTTCTGGGATTTGACTACAGGAAGCTGAGGGGCAAACAAAAAACAAACAAACAAACAAACAAAAAATCTCCCAAGAAAAGCAAAGGCTACCAGTTGGATTCAGAGTAATGGGCCTTTAGAATTATAGAATCACCAAAAATCCAGTTGCAAAAAATGTAGCCAAACCTTCATGCATCCACTGATGAAAAGTGTATACTATCACAGTGTTAATTTAAAAATAGGATTAGCATAATGGTCAGAGGAAAGAGCATTTATTTCTAAAACAAAGAATTGCAATTCAAGCATATTAACATGGGGTATCTCTATATAGTATAGGAATGAAAACTGCAAGAAAGTTTGGAATGTGAATATATATATATATATATATATATATATATATATATATATATAATGTCTGAGTATATAGCCTGAGTATTCATGTGCACCACAAGCATACAGGAGACCATAGAGGCCACCAGTATTGCATCTCCTGGAAATGGAGTCACAATGGTTGTGAGTCACACTACATGGGTGTTGGGAACTGAAGCTACTCCTCTGTAGAGCAACAAGTGCTCTTATCTGCTGAACCATCTCTCTAGCCAGCCAGAAGTTTTTAATCAGAGACTTCCACAAGACATTCTTTTCAGAGGCTGTCTATTACAAAGATAGGAATTCCAAGATGTAAACACTTTATGATCAGTTCATCAATTAAGGTAGCCAATCAGTCTTCTGGCTAAGAGATGTGGACTTCCATTATTTTTCCAGGTCAATTAGAACATTTTGTGGTTCCATCTTTAGCAAGAAAGAAGAGTAATCCAAGACAGTCTCTCTGCTGCACTTTGTAAAGCATTACCCTTAATTACTACATTTTCTTTCATAATAGTATTTACAAATTTGTAACTTTGTTAGGACTTAGAAATCAAATATTACAGGATTAATGTGTTTGCTTATAGATCCTTTCTACTCTTTTAAATAGTATTTAAGACAGTTCCCAAACTGTGAGTATCATGATACTTATATAAGCTACCAAAGACAACCAGAATCCATAGCAAATAATGAGTTATTTGCTTAGGTTTTTCTGGTCAGGGGGTGTTTCCATTAGGCTATATTAGAACAGCATGTATCTGAGTGGGAGACGTTTTATATGTACTCAATAAATATTTATAAAGGACTTCTTGTCACGGTAAGTAGTAAGTACATACTGTGCTTGGCAAAGGGGGAGTCGCAAATGCAGCATGATATGACTTCTGCTTTCAGGTTATTTGTACTTTAGTTTGACCAAAATTAGCAGTCATACTTTTCTGGCTTCTTGATGTTTTACAGTTTACAAAGGGTTTCCTATACTACTGTCACCCTCAAAGATGCTGGTAAGGCCAGTAGTACTAATTCCACTTTAAAGATGCAAAAACCGAGGCTCCAAGAACTAAAGATACATTACGCAAACACACAGTAACTATTCAAAACCAGACGGCCTGGCTCTGATTTAGTTCTCATTTGCCATAGCAAGGGAGAGACAGCTTTTGCTAAGTCAAGGGATGAAGAACTGAGTTCAAGCTTGCTTCCACTGATGTTTTTCATGAACCACACAGCTCCATCCAGCCCTGGCAAACAGACCATGCAGTAGTGAAGGGGAAAAAACTTGTTTTCTCTCGTCTGAACACTTCCAAATTAACTGGATGTTTAGCATATGTGGGGTGGGGAACAAGAAAGAAATTAGAGTGTAATAAATGGACTGGAGGAGTCCTTAGCCAACGAGCGCTGGAGAAAGATACCCTCCCAGGAGCTTGGAAAAGCCGTGAGTGGGGTTAAGAGGAGCAACACCTCTCACCCAGACCCGCCCAGATCTGCCAGGATCCAGAGCCTGAGAAAACCTCTGAACCTTCCAGTTTCATCTGCGGGTGGAGACCTCTGCCTGGGTCACCAGGGCCTGTGCCTGGGGACCTCAGCCTGGGCCAAAAGGCTCCAGGAGAGAGTGGGTATCCCAGGAGTGCTGACACATCTTTGAGCACAGGCAAAACCACCACTTCTGTTCAAACTCACTGGATAAAGAGGGACCCTTGTAGAGCCTTCAGGGCATAGGAACCAAGGGACAGCTGGGGACAAGACCCTTCTGATTTCTTTCTGCACCCTAGAGCAGACCCTGTGCGATAGCTCTCCAAACCCAAACACCTCTCAGAGAGAGCTGGTCATCAAGGAGTATTGACACAGACACCTGCAGGAGGGGCAAGCCACAACCAGACAGAGTAAGATCAGCTAACATCAGAGTTAACAAGATGGCAAAAGGCAAGGGTAAAAACATAAGGAACAGAAACCAAGAGTACTTGGCACCATCAGAATCCAGCTCTCCCACCACAGCAAGCCCTGAATACCCCAACACACCAGAAAAGCAAGATTCAGATTTTAAATCATTTCTCATGATGATGATAGAAGACATGAAGAAAGAAATGACTAACACCCTTATAGAAATACAAGAGAACAGAGTGAACAACTAGACGCCTTTCAAGAGGAAATACAAAAATCCATTAAAGAATTACAGGAAAACTCAATCAAACAGGCAGAATTTCAAGAAAACACAATCAAACAGACAAAGGAAATGCACAAAACTATCCAGGAGCTAAAAATAGAAATAGAAACAATAAAGAAATCAGAAAGGGAGACAACCCTGGAGCTAGAAAACCTAGGAAAGAGGTCAGGAACCATTGATGTAAGCATCACCAACAGAATACAAGAAATAGAAGAGAGAATCTCCTGAGCAGAAGATACCATAGATAACATCGACACAACAGTAAAAGAAAATGCAAAATGCAAAAAGCTTCTAACCCAAAACATCCATGAAATCCAGGACACA